>VXBA01005594.1:73678-91299 GCA_013399895.1 Serilophus lunatus | reverse complement strand
GGGGGGGCCGTGGCTGTGCCGGGGGGGGCTGGGAGTGTTTGCACTGTTACATAAAGGCTGCAGCCTTCCCAAAATAACCCCCGGTGGTGCCGAGTCAGGGTTTTTCCAGTGGCTCTGCCCCTTTCCGCAGCATCTCCTGGGTGCGCCCGGGGTGGGCAGCCAGTCCCCAGGGCAGGGAGGGGGGCCAGAGGGGCTGGGGGGATCTACAGAACAGCCGTGCCCAGGCAGAGCCAGGCCCTGTGCCCCCCAAGGGGGGCTCACCCCATGGCCCCAGCCCCCGGCAGGGCCCCCAGCCTGTCCCCGAGGAAGTTTCCTACAGCTCCGTGTAGAAGTTCCACCCGTGGAGAAGTTTCCTGTAGCCCCCGGGCTTGTTTCTCAGGGGTGAGGAGCTCTGACGTGGGGAGCAGAGGGGTGTCCCAAGGCACTGGTGGGGTGCTGGGCGTCCCAGCACTGAGCTGTCTTGGCCACCCAGACAGAGCCCTGCCCTGGGGGCACCTTGGCCACGCTTGGGGACCCCCAGGACTGGGGGCAGGGATGGGCAGTGGGCTCCAGGCCACCCGAGGGCTTCGTGCTGGTTCTTAAGCAGCTGCTCCAGCGCTTTTCTCTTTGGTTTCGGGCTGGCAGCTGTGGGAGCCGAGTGTGTGGGCCCGGGAGACAAAAGCTGCTTCCAGAACAGTCTGTGGGGCTGCTGGGGCTGTGTGGCATCGCCACTGCCAAGGACTGTGATGAGCTAAATCCAGCCCAGCAGAGCCAAGGGGGGGAATCGCTGCCTGGGATCACAGGAGCCGTGCTGGGCGCTGTGTCAGCCCCTTGCTGGGGTGGTGGGGACTGGGCCCTGCTGGATGCTGGCTCTGGGAGGGCACATGCCCTGCGCTGGGACCTGGGGCAGCTTCCTGGGGGTCCTGGCTGGGGACCCCAATGGATTAGCCCAGGAGAGGAGGAGGGCAGTGCTGGGTCTCTCTGTGGTGCCCCAGCGGGAGGAGACAGGGAAAGGAGAAGGACTTGTCAGGGCTGGGAGTGTGGGAGGCTCTTGCTCACGCCCCTGACCTGCCCAGACCTCTCTGCGGTTTGGAGGGTTTCTTGCAGAGCCGCTCCTGTGGCCCCACGGCCGGGACCGGCCCCCACATGTCACTGCCGTGCAGGCGGGGTGACCCTGTGTGCAGCCGTCCTGGGGGCAGGGGAGTGGGCAGGTGGTCCTGGAGGGGCTGCAGGGACCCCCAGGGGATGCTGCGTGCGGGAGACAGCGGGGCCGGGGGCTGTTAACGCTGTGTGAAACTCGTTGGGATAACGGGGGGGGGAGGGAATCCAACTTCTGTGCAGCATGAGAGGGGGCTGTGGGCGCTGCACAGCCCCAGGCGCTGCCCGTGCTGGGAACCTCCCGGGCGGGGCGGGGGCGAGATGCCAGCAGAGGGGCTTCGCTGCTGCCCTCGCCCCCCAGCTCGGCCCTGGCTGTGCTGCCCACCCGGGGCACAGCCCTGCCACAAGGACCTGTGCCAGGCTGAGCTCCTCGCTGGCCTTGGCTTTGTTCTGGTGCGAGGGGTCCCCGTTCTGCTGCTCCCACCGCCCTGCGGGGCTGGAGTGTTTCTCAGGGACCTCGAAAAGCTGCGAGACACCAGAGTTGTGCCCCTGTCCCCGCGCTCAGGCTGAGGCTGCTGCCAGCGCCAGGTCCTGCCCGTGCCACCCCCGAAGCCCCGGGCCCGTGTTTGGGAAGGGGGTCCCGCTGTGCCCCCAGCCCCACCGGCTCCCTCCGCGCTGGCACCGGCGCTGGCACGGCCGCTGCCCTCCGGGGCCGCGGGCGGCCAAAGCCAGACGCTCACCAGGGCTTTGAGGCGCGTTTTATCGCGCATGGAAAGAGCCGAGCTCAGCAGGTTGAGCGGCCCCGGCGGCGGGGCGGCTGTCGGGGGATCAAATCTGCGGCCCCGGAGCGCCTGGAGCGGGGCCGGCGGGCGCTTTGTTGGCCAGGGCCGCCCCGGCTCTTGGCACGCGTTCGGCTGATGCATGCAAACTCCAAATCTCCTCGCCACCAACCCGACAAAGCGGGTGACTCGAATGTGACAGGTAATGAAATAACTCGGGCTTGGTGCTCGGGCAGACAAAGGCTGCGGCGGATCAGCTGACCCTGGTTTTCATTGGGGTTTAATCCAGCATTCTCGCTTTGAATCAGGCTTTAACTATTTTGTAAATAGTTTTGGCACCACTCTGCTGTAGCTCGGTATAAATTCCACCTCCCGGCCCCAGCCCGTCACTGGCTCAAGCGGGTACTGGTATAACTGGTAAGACTTTGCTATTTACTGTCCTCTCTTTTGCTGTTGCCTCCTCCCGACCCCCGGGGCCGGGGTCCCTTCCCGGGACTGGGCACGCAGGGGCTGAGCGGGGAACAGTCCCTTCCCTGCCTCCCAAAGCAGGAGGATTTCACCATCCAGTGACTCCGTTTCTTTTTGCTGGGAATGAGCCGTTTTCACCTGTTTTGGAGCTGCTCAGACACTGAGAGTCCCTCTGGGCTTGAGGGCGAGGGCCCTTCCAAGGGATGGCAGTGCCAGGCAGAGCCGGGGGGGCTCAGCAAAGGGTGACCCAGCACACGCCGGGCCGGGGCTGGCGAGGGAGCGCCGGTGCTTGTCGCAGCCACCCCTCCAGGCACCCAGGGACTCTCAGCTTGTCACCGGGCAGGGACAGCAGGAAAGTCTCAACTGCAGGAGCTGGGCTCCGCTGGGAATGACTTGGGAATGCCCTGGGCTCATAGTTCCCCCTGCTCTGGGCTGGGGACCCTGGGCAGGTCCCAAGGACCATTGCCTGGGCTCTGCCATGAGCCTGGAGAGGTTTGGGGCGCTGAGCAGCGACTGTCCCTGGCAACTCCAGCCTGAGCCCGTCCTGCCGTGAGCCCTGGCCCCAACACCCCTCTCCCCTGCAGGGTGTGGATGGGGACACAGACCCGGGGCGCAGACATGGGGCTCTGAACAAAGTCCCCGGTGCCTCCTCGGTGGCAGCTTTTAACCCAGTGAGTTTCCCTCCCAAGGTAGCAGACAATCCAGCTGATGATGGCTTCCGAGCACCAAATGCCAGCCTCCAAGCAGCAGCAAGCCAGCTCCAAGGTCAGTGTGAGACTTCTCAGCTCTGCAGCAGAGCCAGGGCACCCTCAGCCTCGCTGGGCACCCAAACCATCCCCTGGGACACCTTTTGGGAGCGGCTGAGCTGCCACCATGTGCCCCTCGCCAGCAGCCCCAGCACTCCTGGCCGGTGCCCAGCGCGTCTGACTGTGGTGCTGAGCCGTTTGCAGCAGGACTGGGGATGGGGAGCGGGATTTTTCTGGTGTCCCACAGCCCCAGTGCAGGTGGAGTGGGTGGGAACAGATCAGCTGCTGATCCCCCAACACCCCTGTGGACGCAGCAGATCTGCCCCTGCTGCCCACTGCCCCCTGAGATCTGTGCTGAGCTGGCAGCACTGGCGCTGCCCTGGAGCTCTCTCGGTGTGTGCAGGGTGCCCGGGTCACCGTGTCCCACCAGTGGCCGCAGTGCTCCAGCCACAGCCCAGGTCCCTCGGCTGTTTGATGTCCGGTGTGAGCAAGAGCATCCCTCTGCCAGGGGCAGGGGCTCGTGGGTATCCAGGAGTGAGAGCTGCATCTTCCGAGGGATGAGAGCATTGGCTTGCACTTGCAGGCTCCTTAAAAGCCCCTGGGGTGCAGTTTTGAGGGGCGGTTTTGAGGTCTGGGCTGCAGCAGACATGCTGGCCCGGTGGCCGAGGACAGTGTGAGTCTCCTGCAGTGGTGGCAGGGGTGGGGGTGACTCCCCTCTGAGGTCCTCCTCTCTTCCAGATTGCCATCTTCGAGCAGGAGAACTTCCAGGGCCGCTGCCATGAGCTCAGCGGGGCCTGCCCCAACCTGAAGGAAGCCGGTGTGGACAAAGTGGGCTCCATCCTGGTGCACTCCGGACCGTACGTGCGGGCACTGGGGCCGCGGGGGGCGCGGGAGAGGGGCAAGGGATGGGGAGGAGGGGTGTCCCTGCTGCCGGCACTCACACGGCACCCCGGCTTTCGTGTGGCCAACCCCGCTGAGCTGCTCGCCGCCGTCACCCCAGTGGGGGAACAGGGGGTGACAGTGTACCCTGGACAGGCTGATATCCCCCTACTCTGCTCAGCGGTAGGGAGACTGTGGAGGGGTGTTGGCATGAGCAGGGATCGTGGCATTACCCCCAGTTTGGTTTCCTTCCCTTCGAGTACAGAAACAGATGGGACTGGCACTGCCCCGGTGCCCCCTCCCCACCTGCGGGCAGATCCTGAGTGTGTTCCCCAGGCCACGGGCTCCAGGCAACGGGGAGCCCAGAAAAAGCCCTGGAGAGTTCCCTGCCTGTGCCCTGCTCCCAGGAACGGGGCAGAGTGTCCCGGTAGGAGCACAGCCCCAGCGGGGACACGGGGCTGATCCCGTCCTCCTGCGGGTCTGCAGGGACTGACGATGGGTGGCCACATCGAAGCATCTGCTCTGGAAGGTGCTGCGGTGCCACTGCCAGCAGAGACGAGCGGGCTGGGCAGACGCACCGCAGCCCTGCCCGCTCCCCCGGCACCTCACCGGGCACGGCTGGGGCTCCTTTCCCTTTCCGGCAGGGATCGGGGGACACGGCGGGGGGCTCAGCCCCGGGAGCTCGCTGGGGCCGGTGCCAGGGGCCGGTCCCTGCCCCACTGCCCCCTCTGAAGCGCGTGCCCTGCTCTCTTCCAGCTGGGTGGGCTACGAGCAGGCAAGCTGCAAAGGGGAGCAGTTTGTGTTTGAGAAGGGGGAGTACCCCCGCTGGGACTCCTGGACCAACAGCCGGAGAAGCGACAGCATCACTTCCCTGAGACCCATCAAAGTGGTGAGAGCACCCAGACAGCCACTACCCACCCGCCAGACCAAGGTCTGCAGCCAGAAGTCTTCCCCAGCCTTCCCCCGCCCTCCCCAGCCCCGCGGGCGGAGGGGCACCCCCTCCTGCGCACCCTCGCCCCAGCCCTCGGGGCCCGGGGAGCCGTGGGGGGGTCGGAGGGGGCGCGGGGACGGGGGCACTGGCAGGTGACCCCAGAGCAGAGGACGTCTGCTGGTAAGTCTGGCAGTGCCCGCGCAGGCGCCGGCTCTCTGAGCTGGATGGAGGGATGCGGAGCACCCCCGGCATCGGTGGGAGCGGCGGCACATGGTGCCGGCCCTGGCCTCGGGTCCCCATAGCCCTGGGCTCTGCCCCCCCTGCCCAGCCCCGGGGGCCGGCAGCCGCTGACCCCCGTCTCTGCTCTCCCGGCTGCAGGACAGCCAGGAGCACAAGATCGTGCTGTACGAGAACCCCAGCTTCACCGGCAAGAAGATCGAAATCATAGACGACGATGTGCCCAGCTTCCACGCACACGGCTACCAGGAGAAGGTCTCATCCGTGCGGGTGCAGAGCGGCACGTGAGTACCGGGGCCGGCGGGGGGGGGGTCCCGGGCGCTGCCGGAGCATCGCGGGGCTGGGCAGCTGATGTTCGATGTGTGCGTGACTCCCCTGCTTGCCTTGGCAGGTGGGTGGGATACCAGTACCCTGGCTACCGGGGCTACCAGTACCTGTTTGAAAAGGGGGACTACAAGGACAGCTCAGATTTCGGCGCTCAGCACCCCCAGATCCAGTCTGTCAGGCGCATCCGGGACATGCAGTGGCACCAGCGTGGCGCTTACCATCCCACCAACTAGAGCCCCCGGCCCGTGCCGGGGCGCGGGGAGCGGACCAAGCGTTCCCCTGGCCGCCGCTGTGCCCCCGCGGCCTCGCCTCCCGCCTCCCCCCGTGTGATGCCCGCGCTGCCAGAGCAACTCAATAAAGCTTGGAGTTTCAAAGTCCCAGCTCTGCCCCTTCATTCCCGGGGGTGCAGCGGGCCCCCGGTGTCGCGATGCCTTTTCCGACCTCGTGCCTCTCGGTGGGGAGCGGGGACCGTCGCCGCCGCCGCCCCCCCGGTGCTGTCATTGCCACCCATCGGCAGCGCCCACCAAAATGCCCGGGCTGGGGGAGGCGACCTGGGGCTCCGCGGGAGGGACGGGGGCCGCTCACCCTCTGCAGATCTGGGGGTCCGGGGCTCAGCCTTGCCCTGGGGGTCAGGGCACACATCCTGCTGCAGCTGGCAAAGGGGTCCGGGGAGCAGCGCGGTGACGGGGCGGGTGGCACAGCGGCTGCGGGGGGGGGAGCGTTCGCCCTCTCGATCAGGGCACCTTCAAACCAAATAATTGCTTTAGTTGTTAGGCACTGGAAGCTTTAATTAGCAAGAATGCTTTAATTTAGCAGTCACGGTGCTAAAGGATGCTGTAATTATCGTGTCATCAGTCGAGCAGAGGAAGCTGCCGCACCTGCTCGCCCGGGGGCTCCGTGCGGTGGCCGCGGCGGTGACGGAGGTGCCCGGGCTCGGTCCCCTCCCGCAGCGGGATGTGGCGCTGTCTGTCACCGCAGCCGTGTGGCCATGCGGGGCCGGGGCTGATGGGCACTTCCCGGGGCACCTCGGGCACTCCGTGGCTTCTGCCGCTCTCCTCTCCCCGTGCACCGCAGCGCCCGGGGAGCAGCGACCTGCCTGGAGCCGCGTTTCGGTGTGAAAACCGGCAAACGGTGAATGTCCGGGAGTCAGGGAGGCACAGCATCCCCCTCATCAGCTCCCACGCCCAGCCGCCCCGGCGGAGGGGGGTTTGCTGCCTAAATCCTCCGCATTCCAGAGGCTTTTCCCTGTGATCTGGAGGAGAGAGCTCGGCGGAGCTCACCGCCTGGCACGGCCCAGCCCGCGGGCCACCAGCCCAATCCATCACTCGCCAAAGGCTGCTGTAAAATGCCAACTCCCCGGCGAGGAGAGCTTTGGCAGCCGCCGCTCCGCTTCGCTGCGGAAAGCTCTGCCTTTCCCTCCACAGGGGGAATTCAGGAGCATCCTCCCAGACCTGAACATCTATCCTGAAAAATAGGGTTCTAGCAGCGGCAGCAGCGACAGACTCCTCGCGGTGCCGCTGACGGGCGAGTTCTGTGTGTCCACGGGAAACGGCGGCTTCTGGGGGGGCAAACTGCTGAAACCAGCAGCGAGGCGGGGAACAGGGACCCCCAGCCTTGGAATCACAGAGTGGTTTGGGTTGGAAGGGACCTTAAAGCCCGTTCCGCTCCCCTGCCATGGGCAGGGGCGCCTTTCACTAGCCCAGGTTGCCTCAAGCCCCGTCCAACCTGGCAGTCAGGGAGCAGGGCAGCCCCCGCGGGGACACGGAGCCCGGCTGTGAGCTGGGTGGGGGGTCCTGGGGGAAAAGCACCGAAAGCAGAAGTGGAAAATGTGAATGAGCCCAGAGCAGCTCGCGTGGGACCTGTCGGGGGAAATTCCTCATCTGGTGGCTGGGTGCACCCAGGTGGGCGCCCTCGGGGCAGCTTTAGCTCTGCTGAGGTGGGTTTTCCCCTTGCTGGCTCTGGGGGAAATGTGCCGGAAGATTTATAGTTTTATTTTATTTTATACAAAAGCAGAAGATCGCCTCCATCCCACGCACGCTGCAGAGCTGCCATCTGGCTCCCCAGCAGCTCGGAGCCCCCGGCCGGGTCCCTGTCCCCTCCCTGCCCCTGCCCCTCGCTGCCGAGGCTGGGGGGGTTCAGGGCTCCCACGGCGGGGGGGTGGTTTTGCCGTCGTGCCAACAGGCGGCAGAGCTAGAGCTGTTCTCCAGGCTGGAGAAGGGATTTTTTCACCCGCCACAGGAGGGGGGGATCAGTCCCCATCGCCACCGGGTTCCACCCCCAAGGATGGCCGGTTCCTCCGGTGCCCACCGTGGCTGGGGTGCGGGACCCTCGGCACGTTGGTCCCCACCAGAGCCGGGACTGTCTGCAGGGGAAGAGCAGCAATTTGTCACGGAGTAAATAATACAAGAGTGAAAATAATGCAAACCCTGGCTACATCACATCCGAGACTGTTTTCATCCTTCCTGTTTCCTTTTCCAGCTGGAGCATCAGCCGTTGTCTGCCGTTGGAAGGTGCCTCCGTGGGGTCCGTGGGTGATGCAGGACGGGCTGGCTGGTGAGGAGGAAGCAAATACAATGAAGAGATGAAGATGTGCCCGTGGGCTCCCACTGGCTTTGCTTTGCCCTCGCCAGGGCCTCGGGGGACAACCCAGGTCGGGAAATCACGGGCTAAAAATCAACAGTCTTAAAACATATGAAATGTTTATTCTTAGGCGCGGTGGGGTGAGCTCCATCTCACCGGTAGCCTGGAGACTGCAGGTACTGAATGTGCCCTGCCAGCTGCGAGTGCTTTACTGGCGGTTTCACGGATTTTTATCCTCTGAAAATGATTGTTATGTTTAATTCTCCAGCTTCTGGAGCCACGTGATTGCATGAGATCCTCAGCTTCCGTTTTTTTCCTTCTTTACATTAAGCCTCCAGCCTCCTGTTTGTGCCTCCCCGCACAGACCCAGCTATAAACGCTAAAGGCTTAAGGAAGGAAGGAAGGAAGGAAGGAAAACCAAGCAGGAACCCAGCATGTATTATTAAATTCTTGCGGTTTTCAGGGCAGATTTGTGATTTATCAACGCTCAGCTTTGGCATATGGGAAAGTAATCTGTGCTCTGATTAATGCAAAGGCTGAGGCAGGAGTGAAAATATCCCAGGGAGAGGGGAGGCTCGGCGTGGGACGCCAGGCTCTGAGTGTCCCTGGGAATGTGCAGCAGCAGGGCTGAGCTGGATGCTGGGCTCCCCACCGCTGCTGCCCCTCCTTTCTCCCTTTTCCCATTAGAGAAAACATCTGGGGAGAAAAAGCAGCTGCTGCAAGTGAGGGGACCTGCTGGGCAGTGGGGCCCTGCCGGCGGTGGGGGTTTGGAGAGGGATGGAAGGTCCGGGGGGGCACCGGCGCTGGCACCGCTTACTGTGAACGGGCAATGGGGGGCTCAAGAAATTTTTCCATTTCAGGCTCTGAGTGCTGCAGCCAAACCCCAGGATTAGCAGTGGGAAGGGAATCAACCGGGATTGGCGGCTGCTGGGCGCTGGGTTGGGACCCGCGGGCATCGCTGGGCCGGTGCCAGCCCGGAGAGCGGCTTCCCCCGCCTGACAGGGGCCGTGCGGGGAGCGGTGAGAGCTCTGGGTTCTGGGCAGGGGCAGCACCAACCCTGTCCAGCAACTGGTGAGACAAATGATCTCCTCGTGGTACGTGGGCTCTGCAGCAGGGGCTGACGGATGCTCTTGTCCGGAATGCCAGGCTCCCGTTTGCTTTCTGCTCCTTTTGTTCCTGACATCAGCGCAACGAGAGAGAAAAAGGAAGGAATGAAAGCTCTGTAGCTCCTTTCAGCCAGTAAAACTCCTGTCCGGTTGAAAAGCTAATTAAAAAACATCACTTCTTCAAAGGCCAGAATTAGAAACAGCCGCGTGGAGACATAATGGGATTAAGGTGGATCAGGGGATTACAGGCGGCCAGGACAGCGACGCTGCGGCCCCACACACCACCACAGCCCTCGAGGGCGGAGCAGGACAAAACCCAAAGGCTTTAGCAACATGAAAAGCCAAAGGGATGTGCTGGGAAATAATGAGTCAGTCGTGGTGAGGCTGAGGAGCTGGGCAGCCCCCGGCCCCCAGCTCAGCTTTGCATCTGACGCCTTTCCCCAAACCCAGGGAAAAAGCAAATGTTGCTTTTCCCTCCGGGCGAGTGTCCAGGGCAGCCCTGATTGCTCCCTTGTCCCTCCGCAGCCCAATTAACCCCCGGCCGTGGGCAGCGGTGGCGGCCTGACCCCTCCAGTGCCCCCCCGCACCCGGCCGGGGGGAACAGCTGAGGTGGGGCTTTGGAGCTGCACAACCAGCGGCAGGGACTCGCTGCCACTGCCAAAGGAACACTGGCCGTGCTGGAACCCCCTGGGCAGCACAAGTGCCAATTAGGAAACATCTGTTCCTCCGGGTCCGGGCGGGCTGCGAGCGAGCGCATGGCAACGTAATGGGATTAAAATACATCACTGGATTATGGCCGTGCTGCACAGATCATCTGCCGTGGATGTTCTGAGGAAATCAGGAAAAAAAAAGGAAAAGCAAATGTCTCTCTTCAGCATGGGCATAACCTTTATGGTTCTTTTTATTTGTGCCTTAAGTACAGCGCAGAGCTGGTGCCAGACCTTCTCTCTGCACGGTTCAGTTCATCTAAAAAGACAGCCGGGGCTGAGTTGAAGCGATTTTAGATGAAGTGCCCAGGTGAGCAGCTGGTCCCTCTGGTCCCTGGCGATGCCACCGTAGCTGTGGCTGCAGCCCAGGAGAAGTGGCCTTAGCCGGGTGCCTGGTGCTTGTCCCCTCTGCCCCCTCCGTGCAGGTTGGGAGGTGTGTTCGGAGCTGGATTCAGACCTGGAACAGAGCTTTGGGGTCCCGCAGTGATGGGAGGCTCGTGTAGAAGCAGCGCTGCGGAGCCTCCCTGGGAGCAGCAGCATGAGGTTCTTCCCCTCGGGCCGTGTCCTGTGCCGGTAACACCCAGCCCAGAGAAACCCCGGTCAGGAAAGATGCCCAAAGCAGGCAGCGAAAGATCGGAGCAAGAGAGGGCCCTGCCCTGTGCCCTTGGGCCACACAGCGCTGCGTGCAGCCCACCGGCCCCATCCTGCGCCCGGGGCCACCCCAGTCCCCGGCACTCCGGGCACAGCTCAGCTGGTTTTGGGGTCCCCATCCCTCCTGTACCCCATTTGCCCCACCCCGGAGGGCTCTGCCCCAGCCACTGGGCACCGCAGCCCCGCAGACAATGGGGACATTCTTCAGAAAACCAAAGCAATAACGCGGAGAGCCGCCCGCTATTTTGGGAGCTCATATGCTCTAAGGCAAATGTCATTTGTGTGTAACATCCATTTAGGGAGCCGCGTAATGAAGTCGTGCATCATGAGGAGGGACCTGCTCGCTTAGCAACCTTCCCTGCGCTGACGTCCTTCCCTGCAGGACGGGGCTGCTCCTCCGGCAGCCGCACCACGAAATGCAGCCGGCAGCTGCCCTAAGAGGTGGTTTGAACTGCCAGAGCCTGCGGCCCCCGACCCCGAATTCCCGAGCCTGGTGCCCCAGCTCAGGGTCCAGGCACCTTCTGGGCTGCGATGGATTCGGGTCCTGCGAGCCCCTGCCCTACACCCGGGGGGCTCGGGCGTTCTCTGGGTTTTCTGGGGGCTCTGGGCACAGCCTGGCGGCAGGACAAGGTCAGGAAGGGAGAGGACGGCCGTGTCACACGGGGAGAATGTCTGTCCTGCCTCTCTCCAGGTTGCCGGCCGATAAGCAATTACAGGAGAGATTTACAGCAGATTAAGTCTGAAGGCAAAGTCCATTATCTGCCCAGATGAGCTCCGAAGGGAAAGGCCCTGTGGAATGGCAAGTGGGGCGCTTTAACCGTTCCCATCCCGCTGGACACTGGCCTGGGCTCCGAAGGACAGTGGCTCTGCTCCCGCGGGGCTGGTGGCTGCTGCAGGAATGCCAGCACCAGGACCCACCGGCTGCCATTCCCTTCCCACAGTGACAGCATTTCGGTGCCTGAGTTCGCCCTGATTCCCTTATGGAATGCATGGCATTGACTGTCGCTTCCAGGGGACTTACTGCACCCTCCCATTGGAGCTGCCTCTTCCCAGCCCTGGGGTCAAGCTGAGCTGCAGATGCTCAATCCGTGGGAATGCATTTTAGCAGAAAGATGCTTTTGAGGTCACCGAGGGTTTATTCACTGTGCTTTTTGACATGTAAATCTCTGTGCATTGTCCCTGCTCCCTCGGGCAGGCTGTCCTGGGGGGCTGCAGCCATCGGGGTGGATGTGCCCCCCCGACCCACTCACAGAGAGCCCCGCAGCTGCTCCCGAACGCCCCGGGCAGGGCCCCACTGGAGGCTCGTTCCCTCGGCTGTGAAAAGAAGGTAATTTGCCGATTTTCTTTACAAGGACACTGAGACGGGAGATTAATCGTTTGGCATATGGGGCTGCAGATAGGATGGGTTATGATCCCACAAATCCTTCAGTCTTGCTGCTCACAGTGGGAGCACAGCCCTGCTCTGCAGTGATCACCGCCTCCTTTCCCCCAGGACCTTTCCCCAGCCTCACTCCAGGCGGCCACAGATCCGGGCCCTGGCACCAGGGCAGGTGCAGCATCCTGGGGATGGCACAGCTGGTGGCTCTGGTGACCTCAAGGCCGACGTGCAAAGGGCAGCCCAGTCCCAGCATCTGAGTGTGGGGCAAAGATGCTGCAGGAGGCACCGGCTGCCATATGAACCTTTGGTGTTGGGATTAAACTTGTCACTTGGAGCCCGAAAATCTGCTTAAGGGAAAGCTGACATAAACCTGATTGTTTCCAGGACGTGCATTGCGGAGCAGGGCCAGACCCCTCCCTGCACTCCAGCTAATCCAAGGCTGGTGCCCGTGGCTGGTGCCCCTGTGGGCTTTGCCCACGGCTGGTACAGTGGGACACCCCTCTGCACATCCCACAGTCTCAGAGAAAAGCGGTGTGGGTTGAAGTCAGGGGCCTGCAGATGGGCAGCAGATGTCCCGGCCATGGCCAGCCTCTGGCCCTTCCCTGTGGCAAAGGATCCCTGGTGGCTTTGCCCCCTCATTCCCTGGGGATACATGACTGGAGCCTCACCACATGGTCCTGCTCCCCCAGTGGCTCCTTCCCAGTACAGATGATTCCCAGAGTATTCCCTTGTCCCATCCCCACTGCCAGTCCCCCAGTATCCCTGCAGGAAGCTGTGGCCCTGCTTTGCTGGCCCATCAGCTTGCTGGGTTACTCCTTCTCCTCGCTCTGTGCCACTCCTGGCGATGTTTGCAGCAGCATCAGGAATTCTGGGGGACAGGCAGCACCCCTGTCTGTGCTGGTGGCTTTCAGGCATGGCACAGCTCCTCTGGGGCCTGGGTGCTACCAGCACCGAAGTGAGTTGTCACTGTCATCTCCCAGTGAAGTGGAGCAGGCAGTAATGAAGGCTGCTGAGCACACACTTCTTCCTAAATTACCTCATTTATTCAGGGAATCAGATGCCGCAGTCTTTCATGGCTTCTTGTGAGGCTCAGATCTTGTGGGATGCAAGGCTATTAATAGAAGCCAATCTTTCCCCTTCTTTTTCTCCAGGCTAAAGGCAGAAGAATTCAAACAAGGGCCCCTTTGATGTGACAGAAGTACAAATAAACCCCATGCCATTTCGATCCCAAGTGGGCAGCACATTCCCATGGCTCTGGTGGGGTTTGCCTGCTTGGGGGGTGGCCCTGCAGCACCTGGGTGACTGGAGCTGGGCAGCCAAGCTGGAGGAGCAGTCTGTGCTGCCCCTTCCACCTGGCACTGCCCTCGTCCGTGGTGGCATCAGGCGCCCAGGGTGAGGCTGGATCTGGGTAAATGGTCAGCCAGGGCAGCAAATGCCGATTTGTGTGTGAACAGAATTTGAGCACAAAAAGCCAGGAAAGAGAAATAACTGGAAAGCATTTCCCACACAACCAGACTTGTTTCCAAGGAGTGGATTTTGAAGGTTTCCTGCTGGCACTCAGGAAATTTCAGCCCCACACCCCGTGGCTGCTGACCCTCTCCCGGGTTTGGCACTGCCCTGGCTGGAGGGAGCCCTGTGCTCTCCCAGAGCTGACTGTGCCCTGACCCGCTCTTGTGATGGGCAACAAAACCTTCCAGGAGAGCAGGGCTCTCATTTTCAGCATGGCATACCTTCCACAGAGGCTGTGCCAGATTCTGAATTACCTTCTGCCATTTCAATATCTGCACAGTTGTTGGGTTTTCTGCTTCTGTCTGTCAAAATTTATAGCTAAATTAGGCAATTATTGATTTTTTTCCCCCCTCTGCCAAGTTACATTCCAACCAGCCTGTGGAACAGTGAAGGCTCAATGGGTCCCTCTTGGCATCTGTTTGTCTGATCAATCTGTGCAGGGAAAACGCTCCTCCAGTGCCCGCTGACACCCCCACAGCGATGATCAGGGATGCTTGGACTCTTTTAGAGCTTTGAGATATTTGCTGTTCCAGTTCTTTTGGGGTTTATTTGCTTTAATCTGTAACAACACACTGTTGTTCTTGTTCAGGGAGTTCTTGGAGACGTGTCAGCTCTGAGCTGGGCACTGGCTGGGGGACAGGGGAGGGGGGTCTGTGAGGGCCACTGCCCGCTCATCTGGCTCTATCAGGCACCTCTAACCCAGTGCACAGCAAGGACTGAGCAAGATGCCGTGTCCATACAGGGATAGAGCTCCGAGTACAACCACAGGGGGAGGTTCAGCTTTGTCCCCTCCTGCCCTGTGCCAGTTCCTGCAGGGCAGCCCAGGTGGGTGCAGTGGGGGAGGCACCAGATGATGCCATCTAAGGAGCAGAACCAGGGCTGGGTATTCGTGCAGATCCCTGGCCCTGTCCTCCTCCTGCAGTGGGTGTTTCCCAGCTCCAGTGTTGTCCCTGTGCCTCTGGGGGTCACCCTGGCTGGGATGGTTTCAGCATCACTGCCTCTGTGACCTGGCTCATCCAGATGCTGCTCCTGTGCTTTTGCAGCTTGCCCTGCTGAGAGGGCGATGCTTCTTTATTTAGGTGTGTGCATGGAGGGAGGGAGGGAGGGAGGGAGGGAAGGCGTTTTATCACCACACTGGGTTCCAGTAACGCCCCTCTGTGTGCTGTGAAGGGATCACACCCGGCCCTGGCAGCGCTGTGAAAACTCTGGGCTGCAGCTGGCCAGGCACACACTGAGGAGACATGGCTAGGGCACGGCAGGACACGCCTGTGTGGCATGTCAGGGTAAGGAAACGTGCAGAGGAAGACGTCAGATATTTTGATGACAGTGGTGTGATGCAATCACGAGCGGGAGCCCCCGGACCTCTCATGCCTGTGTTTTCTCATGCAAGACTTTATAGATGTTGCATGACTTTCAACTCTGCTCTTATCTCTGCCCCCAGAGGACATTATTATTGCTAGTTTGACTATGCCAGTATGAATGTTTGATGGTGAATAGTATTTTTGAGAATTGAATTACCGCTTGTTTCCTAATTAAAACCCAACCTCCTCATCGTGTCAGTTATTAGCAAAAAGGAACGTGGTGATGTTAAGCTGTGTTGAAGTTGGGTGGCTGAAGTACCCGTGCTAAGAGCATTCAGGAGAAAGCTGGAGGAGTCTGTGGAGCAGCAGAGGGGTGTTTCTCCATGAGGCCAGAGCTGTGGAGCTCCCCCCCTGCGGAGATTCGGGGCACCTAATGGGCGGGCACTGCGAGGGCAGGGGCTGTCTTCTGTAAAACTGCTCCTTCTGGAACAGACAGTGACTAAAAGCAGCAGCAGAAATGGCCATTAATTACTCTATTTGTTTTCCACGTTGCCTCTCACTGCTTATTAGCGCAGCATTAAGGAGATGGGATGCAAGCCCTGCCTGGGTATGGACGCTGCGGAGGAATGCCTGCGGGACTGGCATGGACGTGCCTCCCGTTGTGGGGGGAGGGGTCCAGAGCCACCCTGGGGCCTGGCAAAGTGGAGAATTTGACGGACAGAGGGGACAGGGTGAGGCTGTTCCCATGGGATGCTGCCCTAAACCATCCCTGTCGGCCGTGTCCTCTCGGCAGAGGGTGGGAGGCTGTGCCTTGTCTCCTCTGCAGGGCTTGGGAGGGACGGCATCACCCCCTTCTCACAGGGACAGTTTGCATTTCTGTCTCCCCTTCTGACCTTCGGGCACTTCACCATTGCTGCCTAACGAAGCCTCACAACCCCATAAAGCAGGAGCTGCTGCCCCTCCAGGTAACCCTGTGCTCAGGAGCTGATTTGGAAAGCTGTGGGGAGTGAGGGAGGGGGTTCTGCCCTCTCCCCTTCACTAGGACACCCCAGGCAACGCTGCCACAAGTGGAGGAAACTATGGCTATAAACAAGCCAACCACATCACCAATGAATTATCCCCCACCAGTGCTGCCAAGGAGGAGCAAGGAACTTGCTGTCTCTGTAAAGAGCAGCATCCCATGGAGGGAACTGAGCTCAACACTCCTTAATGCTCTTAGTCTCAACCTGCGTGCATTTCAGGTACTACATTAGAAATATATTAGTAAAAGGATTATTTAAAATAGTATTTAATAATCTTCTATGCCACCATTCCCCTCGAGGAACGTTATGGGCATTAGACACACACAGAGCAGAGATGTTATTTGCCCTGGGATTTGCCTCTGTCCTGGTGTAATGTGATGCACCATTATCTGGATGGGCCGGTGTTAATGTAGGGCACACTAATAAATCCATGATAGCCTTGATTCAGTAACATCATCAGTCATCCTGGGAAGCAGAGCAGGGCATAATTAAACATTTAAATCTTACACAGAGGGTAGGAGGAACTGGCTCCTCGGAAGGAAGGAGCAGCACAGGCGAGGCTGGATGCACAGGGATCCTGGCACTCCAGCCCAGCCAGGCCTCCAGACAGGCTTAAATTGATTGAGCAGTATCAATCACCAGCCACAGAAATGTCAGGAGATACTTAAATGCATCCAGAGTGTATCGCATTTTGACCCCTGCTGACCCTGCCATTGATTAGCTCCGGGTTTCCTTTACCTGGGGGAATCCCCGGGCGGGCACAGAGCACTGACTACAAACACACAGGAGCACCACAAGCAGGAGCAGCACGAACATGGCCTGGGAGAAAACACGGGCTAAATAAAGCTGCAGGCTTGCACTTGGGGGGTTGAGCCTCCCTGCAAAGGAGGAGGCTGGCGCTGCATGTTCTGCTCACTTCAGCTTCCACTTGATTCCACTCTGTAATTAAAAAATGCCCGCCCCAGTGACCTTTAAAATATTTGAATATAACACTAAAAACCGTGTGTGTTTTACAAGCTGCTGGAGGTGAGGCCAAACAGGCAGAGCTGTGCTGCCCCGAGCCTGAGGAGCCCCAGGAGCACCACAACCTGCTGCCAGCCCCGAGGGCTTTGGGAGGCAAATATAACCCTGCCCGGCCCAGCTCAGCTCAGGGCAACCTTTAAACGGGGCTGGTGGGAGGCTTCAGCCTCCTCCTCTGCCCCCTTCCACTCTTGCTTGGACACCCTGAGCCTCAGCTCTGCTCTGTGGCCTCTGGTGGAGGAGAAACGCTCCCCGTGGATCTGTTTAGGTGAAGAGTGTTGACTTAAATGAACATTTTTAACAAAAAGCAGGTTCTCAGACTGTTCCTAATGAGCTGCACGGTGAAACCCTCCCAGCTGTATACTCTACCTTGCTTTAATCAGATCATTAACTTTCATAAGGATGTAGGCAGGAGGAGTGGCGCCACTTGAAAAGAGCTCAAAACACGCCGAGTTTCAAACTTCAGACTTGTCATTGACTTAGCCTTTCATTGAGCCAATTATTTATGACATATTTGACGAACTTCAGAAAAGAAAGCAGTTGAAATCTGCATATCTGCTCGGCTGCAGAGGAGCTACTACTACATTCAGGAGGAAGGAATACGAGTGGGGAGCTCCGCTCGGAGCCCGGGGACATCGGGCTGCCCTGTTCGACCCGATCCTTGGCCTGCGATCAATGAGCAATAACGAGGTGTCACACAGAGCAATTTACTTGGACCCTGTTTTTCTTATCCATGCGGTTAAATTAAGAGGCAATTAATGCTAAAGAAACGTGTCTGCCATCGCACCCCTCGCTCCGTGTGCTGCTGGCGGCTCTGGTGTTCCCCTTCTGCGGGATCAGGGCATCCCAGAACGGGTTGGGTGGGAAGGGGCCTTAAAGATCCTTTAGTCCAAACCTGGGCAG
>VXBA01005594.1:15872-64910 GCA_013399895.1 Serilophus lunatus | reverse complement strand
CTGGGGGTCCCAAAAATACCCCTGGGAGACCCAAAAATACCCCTGGGGGTCCCAAAAAAACCCCTGGGGGACCCAAAAATACCCCTGGGGGACACAAAAAAAACCCCTGGGGGACCCAAAGAAACCCCTGGGGGTCCCAAAAAAACCCCTGGGGGACCCAAAAATACCCCTGGGGGTCCCAAAAATACCCCTGAGGGTCCCAAAAAACCCATGAGGGTCCCAAAAAACCCCTGGGGGACCCAAAAAAACCCCCTGGGAGACCCAAAGAAACCCCTGGGTGCTTCTGAGCCTGGAGGAGGACACCCCCCTGGCAGGGGCTGAGCAGCACCATGGGAGGGCTCCCTGGGGGTGTCCTGGCTGCTCTGGGTCACTGTGTTTCTGCCTCTGTGTCAGCAGAAAACATGAGCTCTGTGGACCAGGAATTTGGGTTAAACTGAGCTTCAAGTGGGAGAGTGTGATGGTGAGTCCAGGCTGGAGGTGGCTCCAAAGGCTGGTGGCCAATGGGGCTGTGTCCACTTGGTGCCCAGAGGAAATGGCCTCAAGTTATCTTTAAGGGGTTTAAATTGAATATTAGGGAAAATTCCTTCATGGGAAGGGCTGTCCAGCCCTGGTACACAGGCTGCCCGTGGCAGAGTCATCATCCCTGGAGGGATTTGAGAGGTGTGTGGATGTGGCACTTGGGGACAGGGGTTGGTGGTGGCCTTGGCAGTGCTGGGGAAAGGTTGGACTCCATGGGGCTCAGTTGAAGCACAACAGGTGGGTGTTGTAGGTCTCAGGTGCCTGGTGGAAGGAGCCTGGCAGTGCCACGGGCAGGGCTGCTCAGGAGCAGCTTGGCAGCTTTTTGCTGGCTGTGCTCCAGAGTTTTGGCTTTGCTGGCCCCAGCTCCCAGCCCTGGTGGGCTGTAGGGGTGACCTTCCTTTGGGAGCCTTCTCATCATTTGCTGTTGTTGTTCAATCTCCAGACTGGCTTCCTCATGTCTTCCCCATCACCTTCTGTTCCAATTTCACATTTAAGCAGTTCTGTGTCTGTGCATCACTTCTCTGATTCATTTGTTTGTTTGTTTGTTCATTAAGGTTTTTTGTGGGATTTTTATCTCAGATTTTCCCAATTGTTCAAGTTGTTCAGGAAGAATTTCTCCATGGCAAGGGGGGGTCAGGCCTTGGCAGGGGCTGCCCAGGGAGGGGTGGAATCCCCATCCCTGGAGGTGCCCAGGGAAGGTCTGGATGTGTCCCTCAGGGCCAAGATGGGGATGGGGCACAGGGTGGACTTGATGACCCTGGAGCTCTTTTCCCACCTTGACCATCGTTTGATTCCATTCCAATGACTATGGTTATTTTTTTCCACCTCTCTCTTACTTCTGGGACTTTAAAAGTAACTGCCAGGTTAAATTGGGCAACAAATCAATGAAGACAATTTCACACTTCTTTTTTTGGGTGTGTTTTGGGATGCCCACTGCCAAGGGCGTGGGGTGAGGGGCTCTGGAGGGGCTCTGGGCTTTTCAGAGGGGCTGGTTTGCTCTGGGGAGAAAACATCCAGGAGCATTCCTGTACTTTTAACCTGTTGTTTAAAAAGTCTTTGATTCTGGTTCTTGGGCCAGCTGCCTCATCCCAGTTTTCCCTTTTGGTCGATCTTGCATTGCTAAACCTTTTAAATGCTCTTGTATAAAGGGAAAAAAACCCAACCCACTTTGGCTGCAGTGGCTGTGGGTCTTTCTGCCAGAGCTTGGAGTTGTACTTGTTGACCCTGTCATGCTTTCTGCTCAAGGGCCCTTGGGGCAAGATCTTTGGTCCAATTTTAGCAGCTTTAAGATGGATTTGGATAGTGCAAATAAACATCTGAAGTCTCTGTTAAATTGCATCCTGAGTCTGTAAGTGAAGGAGTAACTCAGAGGCCACTGTCAGCGTTGGGAGCCCTTGGACTCTCAGTCAACTTGCAAGTTGCTTTTAAAGAAAGTTCTGAACATTTGGGATCAGGAAAGATTAAAAAAATTGGCACGTCTTCAGTAATTTTGTATTTGTTTAAAAAGAAAAAAACCAGTGGTTTATGATTGGTGAATGACTTAATTGCAGTCGGAGTGCAGGGATGTGATTTTGCTCTGATTTCTCTTTCTTATAATTTCTCAGCAGCAGCAATCTGGTGGAAGGGCAAGTCCTTGACACTGCAATTTGGTGTAATTATCCCTGAAAAATGCATGTACTTAGAAGCTTTTATATTAGTTTCAGATTTCAGGCCTGATAATGCCAGTGATGCTCCAGGAACACGAGGCTGGTGTGTGTGGTGAAGCTGTGGCTCCACAGCTCCTGCTCTTGGCTCCCTCCTTGTGAATTGTCCATGGATGTCATTCACAAGGGAGGCTGTTCCTTGTCCTGGCAGGGGCTGGGGGGGGCTGTGGGCAGGTGTTGCTGAGCTTTAATCCCTTCCATCACACAGAGCTCTGGGTGAAATATGTTGTTAAGCATCCACGTCAGCTGTAAGAGCATTAGCTCACTGCACTGAGATGGGCTTGGGGTGAACTTCAGAGGCTGGAAATGGGGCAGAAATGGCTGAGTTGGGGACTGAAAATGGCAGAGCCCTGTTCTGTCTCATGGGCAGGGTGTTTGTGGAGAGAAATCAAAGGTTGGGTCCACTCTTTGCTGCTGGGTCAGATGATGAGACCCAGCAGTAATCAGCCACAGAAGGGTTCAGGCTGGAAGAGCTGCCTGAGGTTGAGTGTGGCTCTGTGATTTTCCAAGTAGTCCATAAGTACATGGGGTTAAAGGGTCTGCTGGTCCTTTCTGTGCTGGCAATTTGCCCCAGAACTGCTGGCACCAGGTTGACAATGTGTCAAATGGCTTTTGCAGCATCTGAGAACCAACTGGTCTGGAGAAGTACTGAGTGCTGCTGCTGGACTTGGGGCTGGGTGCAGTCTGAGAGGAAGCAGAATGAAAGGAGTTCAGTGGTCTGTGAGTGCTCACTGTTTATCACCTCTGCCACAAGGATGAGTGAAGGTGACTGTGCTGCTTGGAGACAGGATGCTGGGAGTGCACTGAGAAAGCCTGGCACAGAAAGCAGTGGCCGTGGAGTTGCTGAATGTCTGGCGTTTTCCCGAAGCAATAATTAGCATTTGAGTGGTTTCTGGACGTGCCAGGAGCCATCAGGAGCTTTGTGTGCTCCTGGCTACAGGAGCCACACGTGGCACAGGGGTGGTACCTGCTCTGCTGACAGCCAGGAGGGACAAAAGCAATCCAGCTTTGCTCCACAGGCTGGGGATCTGGGCAGATAAAGTTTATGACCTGCCCATGACGCTGCAGGAAATGTTGGTGGAGTTAATTTGTGAACTCTGCTCTCCTCAGGCTCCATAAAGCTGCTGTTTCATTCTGTTCTCCTGTTTCAGCATACAGGTGAGTGGATTAGTGGCTGTGACTGCTCTGGTGCTGCCAGCCATCACTTTGCAAGCTGTGCTGTGTTTGTGTGCACCTGTACAGCAGAAAACATCCCACAAATCTGGGCTCTCACTGATTTATAGGAAAGCATGGGCTTTGATGATAAATAATTAAAAGCTCCTCTAAGAGCCAGAAGGGCAGCAATAAGCAGCTTCCTGACCTAGCTCCAGTAGTAGGAGTGTGTGTACAGATGTTCTTTGCCCTTTTCCTTGCTGAGGTGTGAGGTGCTTTCAGAAGAACTCCTGTAACAAACTTCCCAGGGCAAAATAGCAGAACTTTTGTAGAATCATGGACTGGTTTGGCTTGGGGGGGACCTTAAAGACCATTTAGTCAAACCCCTGCCCTGGGCAGGGCCACCTCCCACTGCCCCAGGTGGGTGCAGCCTGGCCTTGGGCACTGCCAGGGATCCAGGGGCACCCTGTGCCAGAGCCTGCTGTGCTGCTCTTACACACACAGAATTAATAAGGTTGGAAAAGACCATGGATATCATCAAGTCCAACCTTTACCTGGGTTAACTTGCTGGAGCTCATCTGAGAGGGAGGGTTGTGGCTGCTCCTGCCATGCCCCTGTCCTTTCCTGGGTTAGAAAGGATGTAATGTGGGTTTTTTCTTAGTTTTTCAGACGTTTTTCAGGCATTTCCTGCCCGTACCGACCTTGGCACAGCAGCTGCTGCCTGTGCCCTGCCAGGCAGAGAGAGCTCTTCAGTTCCAGGATGGATTTTAACCTTGAAGGTTGCTTTCCAACAGCTTGCTTTGGTCAAGTCTGAAAGACCAAGGTGCTGCCTGAAGTATCTAGAGGTTCAAGGTGGAGCTTGAAGCTGCTGTTAACAGACTCTTCAGCTCATTGTTGGAATAAATCCTCTCTCTGGGGAGGTGGAGGAGCAGACCAGGCTGCTTGCAGAGTTTATGGCTTGTTGATGATCAGAGAGACATTATCCCTCCAACCTGCTCCGCAGGCCTGGGGGGTTTGTTCAGCCCTAACACCTTCACCCAGGGGCTGTGAGAGATGCAGGAGCCCCAGGTGCCCACAGCCCTGGCACACCAGAGCTGCATGGGTGCTGTTGGCAGTGCCAAGGAGCAGGACACTTGTCTTATTTGCAATAAAGAAACTCTCCCCAAACCTCTCTGCTGTGTCACCACTCTGTGAGTGCTCTGACCTACTTTGGGGTGGGCACTGCTGGGCATCTGGCCCAGGGGCCAGTGGCAGAGGGCTTTGCTTTGCTCCCAGGTACCTGCTTCACGTGTCCTCATTACAACAGCAAATCCCAGGATCAGTCAGGTTGGAAAAGAGCTCCAAGGTCATCAAATCCAAGCTGTGCCCCATCCCCACCTTGTCCTGAGTCCTTCCCTGGGCACCCCCAGGGCTGGGCACTCCTCCCTTCCCTGGGCAGCCCCTGCCAATGCCTGACCCCCCTTGCCAGGAGGAGGAAGGAACCCAGAGTGCATTTCTCCCCTTTTAAGCCTGATTTTTCCCTGGATATTCTTGTCCTGGCATTGCAGCTGACGTGGGGGCTGTGGACAGCAGCCTTCCTGAATTTTTGTGGCCGCTTGGTGTCTTTTCCAGAGGTTTTGCAGCAGTGCAGCCAGATGCCCCTTTTGCTTCTGGGTCTCACTCTTAGGCAGCCCCTGCCCGTTTGGAGTGGTGCAGTGAGCTGGGGTGAGCTCCTGCCCAGCCCTGGCACCAGACTGGTTTGCACTGGTGGCATCTGTGCCCTGGGAAAGCTTTTCAGAAATGGCTCCGTTTCTGTGAATTGTAGCTTTTAATGGTTTACATGGAGGGCAACTAAGGAGTCAGCAGCCAAAAGCAGAGGGGGAATCTTCCCTCCTGGTGGTGGAATCCTGTGCTGAGCTCCATTCCCAAGTGTTCCATCCTTCTGAACTCGAGGGAATTTCTACCTTTAACTTCTAGGTGGGGTTTAGGAGGTGATTATTCTGGGTAGTCACAATGCACCCCGTGCAATTTATTCCTGTTTATTGATGTGCATAAGGAGAAATGGTTTGCAAGGGCTGGGGGTGGAGTGCAGCGTGGCCTCGTGTGTGCTGCCATCATTTCACAGAGCTGGGGAGGTTCTGTGGCTGCAGAAAACCTTTTGTTCCTCTGACATGTTGTGCATCAGGGCAGAAGGCTGAGATGCCAGGGGCTGAGGAGGGGTGCTGGGCAGAGATGGGCTCCTCACACAATCACTATTTTCCAGGACACTTCAGCCACACGTTAAATTGCCATTATCTCGTCCCGTTGTCTAGACCAAGATGTGCTGATGTAATTCCTTGCACTTATTGGAGCAGGGAAAGCTTTCTTGGTGTCATTGCTATGAGAAAGGCTTATCCTCTTACTGATGGTCTGGTGGGCAGTGGGAACAGGGCACTGCTGGTGGCTTGGGGCAGCCAGAGGGACAAGGGGGGGGGGAACTGGGGGGCACTGGGGGCTCATCTGCAAGTGGGGCCTCCTGGGAGCACAGGGGGACAGGGGCAAAAGATTTACATGAGACATCAGGAGGAAATCCTTCCCTGTGAGGATGGGGAGGCCCTGGAATGGATTTCCCAGAGAAGCTGTGGCTGCCCCATCCCTGGCAGTGCCCAAGGGCAGGTTGGAACAGACTGGGATAATGGGAGGTGTCCCTGCCCAGGGCAGGGAGTGGAAGGAGATGAGCTTTAAGGTCCCTTCCCACCCAAACCATCCTGGGATCCTGAGATTTCTCTTTACTGCTTCCTCTTGGTTTGAAATCAGTATTTTTGTTTGTTAAAAGCCACAGCAGACCCAGTTCTTAAAGAACAAATAAACAGCAAGTTCGTCACTGAATAATTTATCACCTCAAACCTGATTAACAGTGTTCAGCCCTCCCAGTTCTTGTCTCACTTGCTGTGGTGGTGGCCTCAGGAGTCCTTGCTTTGGTTCTCAGTGTTCCTGGATCCTGTTCCAGGCGGGGGCTGCAGAGATACAGAAAAACTGCTGGGAGCATCATTTCCTCCACTGGGCTTTAGGGCCTTCCAGCAAAGGTTCTGGCTTTTATTTTGGGCTTTTTTTCTGGTCAAGTGTCTCAGGCTCTCATTTGAGGAGGTCTGTGGGTGCTTCCCTCCCTCCATGGTGAGATACTGGTCCAGAACTGGGAGGTTTCTCAGCTCTGGCAGTGGGGCTGTGTGAGCACACAAGGGGGGCTCTGCTGCTCACTGCGACCCAAAACTGCACAAGCACTGGGTAATAAAGAGGTTTTAGAGAAAAAAACCTGCAGAAATCCAGTTTTTCTTCCAAAAATGCTCCAATTTTTTCCATGACAACTTACCTGTTCATTTTTATCTCACGTGGAAGAGTTCAGAGCCCATGTTCCACCAGGATTAGGGGCTCAGTCTTGCTGCTGCAGAGATGTGAGTGTTAATTAGTGCTCTTGTTTAGGGCATGAGTCCTTTGTACAGGGCTATTTTTATAACAATAAATAGTATGTATGAAAATAATCAATTTTAAAGTTGGAAACAGAGAAAAATTCCAGTGGAATTTTGACTTGATACTGTGACAACAGGGTTGCTTTCCCAGCACTGCTGGCCTGCATTGATTTTAAAATTTATGTGCTTTTGTTGTTGCCCATATGAAATTTTTATAGACATTACATTGAAATGACTGTTGGGGTTACCTGACAAATAAAGGAAATCTCAGTGATTGTGGCTTAAATGAGTGATTGTGACTTTATGAATTAGGCAAAGTCTTTTATAGGAATGTCTCATCTCAGTGATCCTGCTCTTCAAAGTATGGTGTAGGTCTGGTGTTAAAAAAGCAATTTCAAGTAACTTTTCCCCCCCTTTTTTTCCTTTTTTTTGTTTCAGTATCCGCAGTGTTATGCAGAAATACCTCGAGGAAAGGGGTGAATTAACCTTTGACAAGATCTTTCATCAGAAAATTGGTAAGTCATGCTGCAGTCAAATGTCACCCATGTCAATAAATTAAAGATTAGTTTGGGGTTTGCATTTCTCAGTGAGGACTGCTGAGGCATCAGGGGTCTGAAGAGCACTGGCCTTCAATAAAATGAGATGCTGGGGAAGGGAAGAGGACAAGGCAAGGCAATCTGTCAGCTCCAGGCTCTGCAGAACTACGGGGGAAATAATTTAATTATTTGGAAACATCAAGGAGAAAATCATATTACTTGGTATGGGCTTGTCAGCAGTATAATGTGTCACATCAGTTAAAGTTCCTTTCCTCTGCAGAGGTAATGAGCCTGTGGGGAGGGGAGCAGGAGCAGAGGAGATCCCAGAGGTGATTCCTTGACCCTCTGCCTTGGTGCTGTTGCTCACAACACACAGGGATGTGGCCTGGCTGAAAGGACTGTGTGCAGGGGGTGGAACTCTGGCAAAATGGACTCGTGGAGCGGATCCTCAGCATCCCCTGGAAGGGTGGGACTGGGGAGTGCCAGGGAGCAGCGCCTGGGTTAACTGGGAGCGCTGGGCTGAAGGAGCTCTGCGCTCTGCTGGGGCCACACCAAGGACAAGGGCACAGGGATTCCATGAGGACTGCCCAGGGAACCCCAGCAGTGCCCTCCCCATCTGTGCTGGGGCAGCCACCCAAGCCCAGGGTGGGAGGAGGTGTTGCAGTGACACCGAGCCCTGGGTTGTGTGGGGTCACAGGAGTGAATATAAAATCAAAGGTCCCTTCCGTGAGGCAAGTGAAATAATCCTCTTTCTGGCAGAATGCTGTGTCCATCCTGGCTCTGGATTACAAAATACACATGGACCTGCTGGGCAGGAAAGAGCAGTGGGACTGAGGAGTCTGTTCAGTGTGACCCACAGGGAAGTGGGCTGTGATGTGGGTGGGGAAAGGGAGAAGTGAGGTTGAGCATTATTCAAAACCAGAAAGGCTGTTGCAGAAATGTTGAGGTTACTCCATTTTCCAGAGGCCCAGTGTGTGAATTGAAAAAAATTCTGGGTACAAATGAAATTTTTTTAGTGGCAGGGTGGGTTGTAAAGCAGGGAATGGATCTCAGGGGGGGCTTGTGAAACCCTTGTCCAGCAGATTTGGAGTGGATTGGCTGCTCTTGCCTTGCAGAATGGGGGACAGGCTGGGAAGATTTAGGGAGGTTGATGGTTTTATTCCTGTCTGGAGTACACCAAGAGTGCCATGGACCTTTGCCCATGTTGTAGCTGGTTTCCCAGGAGAGGTGGTGTCACCTTAGGGCTGCTCTCCCTTCTGGCTGGAGCACAGGTGCCCCAAAGCCTTCCTGCTTTCCTGGCAGCACGTGGCTCAGCAGGTAGGGGAACATTCTGGAGTGGGAGCTTTAGGTGTTGCCAGATTAAGATAAATCGTGTTCTTGTGTCACAGATTGTCACTAGTGGGTCTCAGGGCTGTGCACAGAGGATTATGGAAACCCCAGAGTGAAGGATGTGCCCATGGAAATCTCATGGAGCTTCCCAGTGTGTCCCAGCAGCTGAAGTGTGGGTCTGTATTTGTGCATAAAACTATGACTTTGTTGTGGCCAGAGAATGTCACCAGAGAAGTGCACAGACAGTGGTTTGCTTGCCCTGACACCTCTGTGTGTGTTTGAGCACACATGCCTGTGCTGAATCATTAATATTTTGCTATAGCATGGCAGTTGCAAAATAAGCAGAATTTTAAGCAACCAAACACAGCCTGACTTCAACCCAGCCTGTTTGGGGGCAGTGACTTGAAGAAGTCCCTTTTTTTTTTCCCCCTAAAAAAAAAAAAAAAAAGAAGTCAAACAGCCTAAGTTCTATGTAATGGATATTTCTATTTATGTAATTGAATGCTTTTCATTACCAGTTGGTTCTGAAGAGCAGTGAGGACTGTTGCAGTTATTTTGATAAGTTGCTGCAATTATAATTAGGCAACTGGAACTCTGGGAGGATTAGATCTTTCCTTTTTCCCCCCATGTTGGCAGTAGCCATTGAACCTGGGATTTCAGAGCCTGCAGTTTCATTGGCATGCTGGTTTCTCACCAGATGTTGAGCTGCAGAGCTCCAGCTGTTCACAGGGGAGGGGTTTCCTCCTCCTCTCTGCCATGGTACAGTCAGAGCAGGACTTGCCCTGGAAAGGGGCAGTTCTGTGACTGCTGTGCTGGAGTTTCAGTTATTTCTGAAGCTGAAGCATCATTCAGAGTGGGATTTGAAGAAGAGATTCAAGCCAAACACGGCTGTTTGTAACAGCAGACTTTGCATTGCACTGGAAAATATTTTATTTCCTTACTGTGGTTGTTCATTTGAATTTTATTGCATTTTCCAGCGTGTTCTTTGCCATTCAATTAGGTCTGTTTCCAGACATTAGCATAATTGCTTGTGGTGAAGTACCTGCAATTTTAGGCAAGCAGTATGCAAAAGGTTTTGAAAAGAAATAGGGGGAGGTAATTAAAAGTCTAATCACCATTTTGTTCTGCTTGTTGTCTCTTTCTGTGATGGGGCTTGGGCCAGACCACAGGTAGGGCAGGTCCTGGGTGTGCAGGTGTGGGGTGGAGTCTGAACCAGCCCCAGGGAAGCGAATCTGAGCTGCACTTCTGCTGCTCCATCCCTTCCTGCTCCTTCCTCAGCTGAAGAGCCACCCAGCACCTGCTGCTTCATCTCACAGGCTGGCTGGAAAACTGGATCTGGCTACCTGGTTTTTGGGTGCTCTAGATAAGGACTTTAAAGCTTTGTTTTGCCTCAGACCTAAATTCTTCCTCGCAGCTCCAGGTCACTGGTTTTTTCCTGTTTTTTCAGTATCCTTTCAAATGCAAAGCCAGGCTTTGATCAGCTGTCTGATACCAGGGCTCTGATGTCACCTGGAGTTCTTCCTGTGGATGTTTCCCTTTGAATGTGTCTAATTGTGGTGCAAGTGCTTGTCTGTAACGAGCTCTAAAATCCTTTTAGGGCCAGTGCTTTCCAGGTCCCCCAGGTGAAGATTGGCCCCCATTCCCTCCATGCCACCTCGTGCAGGTGTGAACCTGCAGGGAGTCTCAGGGGCTTGGAAACCCAAACCCTCAGGGCCAGAATAAGAGCAAGAAGCTCCTCAGGGATGAAAGTGGCCCAGAGGCATCATCAGATTTGCACAAACAAATGTCTGTCCTCGATTTGCATCTTGTCCCTCAGAAAGGCAAAGGGGCTGCCTTCATCTCATCTCCTTCATCTCCTTCATCTCCTTCATCTCCCTCATCTCCTTCATCTCCCTCATCTCCTTCATCTCCTTCATCTCCTTCATCTCCTTCATCTCCCTCATCTCATCTCCTTCATCTCCTTCATCTCCCTCTTCATCTCCCTCATCTCATCTCCTTCATCTCCTTCATCTCCCTCATCATCTCCCTCATCTCCTCTCCCTCCTCTCCTGGCTCTGGCAGGGCCTTTGCTGGATGATGCTCCAGAAGGATCTTGAGCTCTCTAAGAACAGCCCGATGAGTCAGAGGACATGAAGCTCCTGGAGGGAGCTGTGGCAGCCCTGCTGTCCCTGCAGAAGCTGCTTCCTCCTCCTCCTCCTCCTCAGCAGGAGCCTGGTGGGGAAGTACAGCTGCAACCACCTTCTCTGGGTGGCTTTGCACCACATCCTGTTTGCTACAACACCACGTTATCAGTTTCTTCACACACACACAAAAAAAGAGACGTTTCGAGATGGTTTTGGAAGTGTCCAAGGCCTGGGGCAGGGGGCTGGGACATGGAGGGCTTTAAAGTTCCTTCCAACCCGAGCCATCCTAGGGTTCTGGACTCGCAGCATCTTAATTTAGAAGTGGAATCACTCTGCTTCCCATCAGCATTGGAGTTGGTTGTGCTGCCCTGCACTGCAGGGTGGGCACCCTGCCCTCGGGGGGCAGTGGGGCATGGGCTGCCAGGGCAGCTGCCAGGGCTTGGAGGGACTCAGCCACGCCCTAATATTGCTCCAGAACAGGGTTGTCCTGGCTATTAAACACTCGGGGGCCAGCTTGCTGCCCCTTGCAGTCGAGTGGCTGCTCTGGCTGACACTGGGCTTTCAAACTCCCTGTGAGGCAGGGAATAAAACTGGATCAGAATCCTGGGCTGTGGTGCTGAAGCATCCTTCAGCCTCACGTCCAGCTCGGGCTCAGCCTTGGGTTCTCTGGTGGCTGCCTGGCTCCCTCCCGAAGGCAGACGGGCAGCTCTCATCTCTGGAGGCTGGTGGGACGTGGTGGTTTGTCTCCACCCTTCTCAGTTTCTCATCTCTTCACAGGGCCCTTGGGTTTGGCTCCTGGGAAAGGTGAGAACAGGACATAGTTGTAGCTGTTTCAGCAGCTGGTCTTGCTGAAATGTCAGTTTTTCACCTTGCCTAGGAAGTAAGTTGCATTCTTTCTGCCTTGCAGCTGTAGCTGCTGCATTATCTTGTAAAAGAACTAGTTAAAACAACTTGTAGTTGTGGTAACGAGTTACAAACATTTCTTTTCCCTTGGTTTACCATCCAGTTTTGCACAGGGAGGGATGATCTGTGCTGGGTGATTCATTTCAGTGTCTCTTTTTTCTCCTCCTCAAGCAGCAGGCTCCAAGCTGGAGGCCTTCCCAGCCAGGATGAACATTCTGCCACCACTCTGCCCCAGTGCTGGGGAGGGCTCTGGGGCTCCTGCTCTGCTCCCACCCACCACAGATCCTCAGCTGAGCTTCCAGAGCCTTTGCTGGGCTTTGTCCTTCCTTCTGCACAAGGACTTTCCTGCCTCAGCTCGAGGGAAGCAGCTCCTGACCCTTCTGGCTGCTGCTTCCTCCAGCTTGGGCAGGGACTGCAAAAAAAGCCCCAGCCCAAGGTAGGGTGAGAACAGCAGCAGAGGGTTTTGGGGGGCACTGCATCATGCCTTCTGTTGCTTGTTTCTCTAGGTATGGACTCTTATTTCATTATTAATCATTAGACAGGAGTTGAGATCTGTTGAGAAAAACATCCTTGCTCTTCCTCTTTGTGCTGGCAGCTCACTGCACTCCCCAGGCTGCCTAAAAATAACAGGCTGGGAGAAGTGCCTCCCTGGAGCATTATTTAAGCTATTGTTTAATTTAAGCAGAAGATCTATGTGCTGTTGGCATTCTGGACTAATTAAATAGTCCTCTGAGGAAATAACAATGGAGGCAATAAAACTTGGTCAGGAGGAAAGACAAGCACCTGAGTTTTTGGCTGTGAAGTGAGCAGGGGTGACTTTGCTCAGCTGTACCCTGGGGCTTGTAGCACTGCAATCATTTTGCTCTGTTCTGGTACCTTGGTGCTGAGTGATGTGCAGTCACAGAGCAGGGAAGATGGTGACTTGGTGGGGTTTTTGTCAGAGCAAGGAGCAGCTTGTTTGCATAAGTGGTTTTTCTCTGGGGTTCCAGTTCTGACCTGGCAGCCTCCACACAGAAGTAGACCCCCCCAAAATCAGGAAGTTGCCTTGTGAACAAAAGATGGTGTTTAAAAAGCTGTTTGAAGACTCATCTTCTTCCTTCTCGTGGTATTTCTCATTTTCAGTCCAAGTTTGGAGTGGGTCTTGGGTTGGGGACAGACTGCAGGAGGCTCTCAGGGGTCTGTGGAAGTTGTGCTGCCCTGGCACAACTCTGTGATCAGTTGAAGACAACGTGGAACCCAAACCACACAAACTGTGTGGCTGGAAACTGAAACAGAAACTGTTGCTGTGAGACATTTCACAGAGGAGCTGCTCCTCACACCATTCTCTGCTCATACCAAAGAGAGGGGGGACAGTGACAGAGAGAAACTGCACCCCCAGAGCCTTTGGATCCCCATCCCTTTGGCTGTTTGCAGTGCTCTTCACCAAATTCATGTTAGATTTATGATCTTTAATGTCATAATTTCAGCATTACTGGAAGCTGCATTTCTTTCAACACCCTCTTATTTTGTGGTGAAGTGGCACTTGGCATGAATTACATCAAAGATTGTTTGGAGGGATGTTGCTGAAACTCCCACTGTAGATTTTATGTGCATTGGACTTGTCTGTCTCGATGTGAGGGACAAAGGCACTATCAAAATGCCTCTGTTCATTTGGGTTTTTGTTGTGAGGATAAATAATTGAGCATTCCTTTGTTGGGCTGCAGCCTGACCCCCCGTGTGCCTCTGGTGGGGGTTGGAGATGCTCAGCTCTGTGATTTCCCAGGGGGGTTGCAGATTAAGTCTGAGCTTCTGAATAGGAAAAATACATCTCCTGTCATCTGGAATGTCACCTAAAGGATAATGTACACATCCCAGTGTATTAGCACTGTGGGCAGGGTAGTTCCTGGAGGAAAGCATGGGCAAAAAGTCTTTATCTCAGCAGAGCAGTGATGCAGTTTTGGGGCTAATTATCGAGAATTCCAGGCAGGCTGGAAATGCTGAACCAAAGCAATATCATGGGAGAGGAGCAGAGAATGTCAGTGGGTGTCACTGTATAGGGAGAGCACAGACTGAAATGATGTGAGTGATTCTCCTGGATGCTTCCAGTGAACACCCCCCCCAGGCAGCCCTGCTGTGCCCCTCTCACTGGTGTGACTGGTGCCAGGCTCGTCCCTTTGGCATCACAGGGGCCCTGGCTCAGCCCTCTCTCACCTGAGCCCCCAGTCCCCTGCTCTGGGGACTCCCCACTCTCTCCTCCCACCTCCATTTGCTGTGGCTTTGAGCTGAATCAGGGAGGTTTAGGTTGGATTTTAGGAAAAGGCTCTTCCCCCAGAGGGTGGTTGGGCACTGAACAGGGTTTGGTCACAGCCCCGAGGCTGCCAGAGCTCCAGGAGGGTTTGGGCAACACTCAGGGGTGGGAATTTTGGGTTTAGTGAGATTTTTGGGATGTCCTGTGCAGGGACAGCACTTGGACTCCATAATCCTTGTGGGTCCTTTCCAGTTGAGGAGATTCTTTGATGAATGCCATGCCAAAGGTGGGGGTTTCTGTCTGCTTGTACTCACCTGAGTTCTCTTAGCCCCTTTCTGGTGGGATGTTCTCCTTGTACACCATCACTGTTCATACACAATCCTGATTTCTCCCTCTTCCCACCCAGCAATTCCTCAGTCGACCTGAGATGGATCTGAAACTCCCATGGAGTTTTTACCAGAGTGTCTTGAAACAGTTCAGAGACTAATTAAGCCTCTGAACACCACAGTGAAATGGGGAATTATTAGTTTTCCCTGTCTGTATCGTGGCATAATAACAACTTTAATGAGATTTACCTGCATAGCTCTGTGCCACTAATAAAGCAGATTCCCTGGGCCTGCCAGTGCTGCTCATTCCTCTCAGTGGGATAACTCATCAGCAACAGGAGGACAGCTCAGGCCCCAGAGCAGAGGCAGTGGAATCTCAGTTCCTGGAGCTATTAGGTGCTCTCCCTTTGAGCAGTGCTTTTAGGGGCTGCAGTGGTCAGACAGGCACAGAGCAGAGGAGCTGCAGAGCTCTGCCTAGCAGTTATCCCATGGATTCCTTTCCAAGTGCCATTATTGCCCCACACCTCTCTCTGTCCATGGACAATACACATGGAATTCCAGGGAATTGCTCTGGGGTGGGAGGGGCTGCCTGCAGAGCATCCCTTGGTCCTGCCAGGCTCTGAACCCTCACACTGGGCAGGGGACTGGCATCCTGGGGGTCCCTCAGTCCTGGCAGTGCCTCTGTCAGAGAGACACAAACCAGTTTCCTGGTGTTCCTCAGCGCTTGTGCCCATCATCCCTGCGATTAAAAGGGGAAGGGGTGTGGAGAGCAGTGGAACCATCTGTTTCTGAGCTTTCTCAGGGTGCCAGGATGAATCAGAGCAAGGCTCAGAAATTCCTGTAGGAGAATCAGCTGGGCTCTGCCACTGTTGTTTCAGTGGTTCAGCTCCTCTTTACCCAAGTGCTGTGTGTATTTACTAACTGAATACTCCTGGCTTTGTGCTTTGACTTTGCTCACAGTGCTCTGGACAGTGGTTCAGATGTTCCTGAGGCAAACACTGGCATCAGAGGCTTGAGAGCACCCTTCTGCTGTGGAATTACTCCATGTCCTCATCAAATGATGCTCTTGCCTTGTCCCCCCCCTCCTCAAAATCTGGGCCCTTCCAGAGGAGCAGAACTGCAGCTCCCAGAGTAGTTTGTGTGAGCTTTTGTTCACATCTTGGCACATGGCAGAAGGAAAAGTGGGATTTTCAATAACAGAGGGGTACTGGCTTCTGTTGTGTAACTTATCTTAAAGTGTTGTGTGCTAGAAAAAATACTGATCAAGAAAATAACAAGTGTCACATCCTCTGTAGGGACTGAATATCCCTGTGATGTGGGGCAAGAACAGAGACAACAAATAACAGCCCAGCACCAGGACATTTTTAAGCTGCTTGTGAGCTTGCCAGCAGCTTGCTGGAGCTGCTGATACCACTTGCAAAGGGGTGGGAGTTTCTTCTATTTCCAACTGAATTAAGAAGAAAAGCCCCAAGTGCTGTGTATCCCTTGATGTGCTCTGCAATGCCCCATTGACTGACATGAAATGCTTCAGTTCTGTGTTGAGTGGTCCCTTTAAAAGGAGATTTTTCTGTATCTTTGCTTAGTGCTGTTGGACTGATGTACAACACTCACTTTTCTTTCCCCTTTGATATGTGGAATGCCTTTGATTCTCCCCTTCAGCTGGTTGGAATGTGAGTGTTCAGTCACACAGACTCTGGGGTTGGACACAGACTTTGTGGCTGCTCCTCCCTGGGCTCCCAAAGGCCCCTCCTGGAGCAGCTCAGCTCCCCTGCTCCTCTCCCCAGGCATTCACAGGGGGGGGCTGCCCAAGCTTGAACCAGTGCTCATGATTTCCCTGCCTGGAAAACAGGCCTGGAAAGAAGGAATTTCTTTGACAGCACTTAAAACCTTTTAGCCAAAGCTTATTTTCATGTAATGATTTCTAGACGTCATTAAACGAGGTACCTGGCAACTTGCAGACTAATTTTGAGCTCAATTTGATTCTGTTCTGGGGAAATTGTTCTGTGCTGCTCTCCATTGGATGCACATCCTCTCATGGAATACAATTTGTTCTTCTGGCCTGTTTTCCATGCACAGGAATATCTTTCAGTCTGTTGTGATGTATTCTTTTTGATGTGAAGTGAATGAACATTGGGCTCAGTTAGCAAAGAACAGATTAGGGAAAGAGAAGTGGTGGGATCTGTGGTGTCTTCTGGGCTTTGGACCTTGCCAAGGCATGATCCCTGCACAGTTTTCCCTGGAAATAACAAGTCTCTTTGTTCCTGAAGAGGGAAATTGGTGGTTCTCTCTATTCTGGAGCTCCTGGGGGGTGTTAGAGCCCTGTGCTGTGTCAGCTCAGAGCGCTGCTGTGCAGAGCAGGAGCTGACTGTGCCTGGGTGTTCTGGGACAGCTGCAGGGGGGTGGATTTACAGTTTTCATGTGGTTTAATAGTAGAGCTCTTCCCCTAAAGCTTGTGCCCAGGACCCAGACCTGGGGCTGGTGCTGAGGGCTCTGGTCCTGGCACTGCTGCTGGGCTTGTTGGAGCACAGGAGGTGAAACCAAAGGGGATAAACCCTGGAGTGGCACTTTGGGAAGGGTGGGAGTTTGCCCTCAGGAAAGGCAGGTGTGATGCTGTGTTGGTCCTGCCTCCCAGAAGGTCAGCCTGCAGGTCTGCACTGTCCTCTGAGGGGTGACAAAAGGTGGGGACCATCTCAGGGGGTTAAACCCACACAGAGCTGGGTGGGAACACAGCTGTGCAGAGCTGTCACTGCGGTGTCTTGGCTGAACCTTGCTGTCCTGGGGCTCTTTTTGCACGAGAGAACATTTCTGGGGAGGGGGTGTCAGGGCTAACCCCTTAGAATTCAGGCTGGAACAGAGCTCCAAGATCATCCAGTGTGTCCCATCCCCACATTCACACCCAGTGACCCCTCCAGGGCTGGGGACTCCGACCCTCCTCCTGCCAGGCAGCTGTAGGGTGACAAGGTGGGCTGTCCCTCTGGCCACACTCCTCCAGCTTTGTGCTGCTGTTGGAGTTCAGGCAGGTCAGAAGGAGAGGAGAAGCCCTTTGGGGAGCTGAGCTGCCCACCCTGCAGAGCCCAGGCCACTCTCCTGTTCCTCCTGTGCTGCAGCTTGTCCTGCCTGGAGCTGGAGCCTTTGGCTGCAGTGCTGGGAGAGCAGCCCATCCCTGGTGCAGATGTCACCCCTTCTTTGTTTTGTATTTATACACAGCACGTTTCGTTTGGATTTGGAAGCAGCTTGGTATTTTTGTTCTCTAATTTGCTATTTTGCCTACTAGAAAGAGTCTGCATCAGCATTTTGGACCACGTTCAGGCCTGCTGGAAAGAGATGCAGCTTCCTTTCAATCAGTGACATTGTGAACACTTGTACTGGGTCTAAATGTGGCTATCTTTAGCTCTGCTCTCTCACCTAGTCACTCCTGTTTGCTTTAATAAGATTTTTATTTACTCCTGTCAGGAGGTTATTTGAATGGGATGCTCATAAAGTTCCAGTTTGAGTTAGATAAGTCTTTTTTTTTTTCCAAGTGTTTTATGATGGAGTTCCTCGTGATTGTTTTATCTTCTCTGTTATTCTGTGCTCTCAGCTAATGGGCATTGTGGTGTTGATGGAGAGGAGGTGACCTTTGGGCTGCCACAGGAGGCAGGGGCAGCACAGCCCCTCTGGCTGCTGTCCTGGGGGTGTTGGCAGAGCTGCCCACCCCGCTGACCCGGCAGCCCTGCTGCCAAGGCACTGGGAGGTGCCAAGGGTCTGGGAAGGTGGGTCAGTGCTGCTGAGGCCACATCTGGGGCGTTGTGTTCAGCTCTGGCCCCCACAGCTGGAGGGGGACAAGGAGCTGCTGGAGAGAGGCCCCAGGGATGCTGAGGGGTCTGGAATGTGTGGCTGCTCTCCAGCAGCATTTCTGTTCTCTGACTGGGGCAGGTGCTGAATCAGGAGAGGAAGGGCAGGAGCAGGGGGATGCTGTTGGCTGAAGAGTCAGGAGTTCATGCAAAGCTCCTGAAGTCACACTGGCAAAACATGACAGCTCAAAATAAATACTGAAGTAAATACTCATGTTCTTTTGTAAAGAGATGGGTTAACTTGGATCTTCTCCTTGTGCCCTCTGGGCTTGTGAAACAGGCCTTGTCCTGCTGGGGGTGGGTGCTGGGAACACCTGGTTCTCACCTGGATCTGCTCTTGTCACCCCCCACCCTGAGCTGCAAAGCTCAGGGGTGGCCTTTCCCCCTCCCTGAAAGCCATTTTCCCTTGGTAATGAGTCTCAGTGCCATTCGTGGCACTTGGCAAATTTAGCTCAGGATTGTCCATACAAAAATAATGGGAAAAAGGATTGTCCAGAGAGAGGGAAGGAGGAGTCTGTGAGCTGGGTGCTCTGTGTGTGTGTTACTGATACCATCCATCACTTTGGTGTTACCAGAAAAAGCTTAGAAAAAATATTTCTCTTTTCCCTTAACAACCAGTGATCTGGTTGTTGCAGAAATTACATAGTTCTAGCAAAAGGAATCTTTAAAGCCAAAGCTGTCAGCATCTTTATTTCATAAGTAATTGCTGGTTCTTTTGAGCTGTTACTTAACTCTATCATTTGATTAATTCCTGCTTTCTGTTCCTGGGCTGATTTTCCTGGGTGTTGTTCCTGTGCTGATTGTGCTCCCCATCAGTTCTGCCTGAACTTCTCAAAACTCCTGTCACTCCCTCAGTGCTGCAGCTGTCACTTGGTTGTGCCATTGTCTGAGAGCTGCACTTTCTGCCTCTTCATGTTTCACTCCATGCAAGAGCAGCAGCAGTGAGGGAGGAGGATCCCTTGGTGCTGCAGGGGAGTTGCAGGAGCTGTTGGTGCAATGGGAAGTTGAACCAGAAACAATTCCACTTTGGAGAACATCAAGCCACGATTGGGTTTGTTGGAATCCCAGAGTGGGTTGGGTGGGAAGGGACCTTAAAGATCATCCCAGCTCATCCCATTCCATGGGCAGGGCCACCTCCCACTGTGCCAGAGCTCCAGCCTGCCCTGGGACAGCCCCAGGGATGGGGCAGGGATGGGTACAGGGAGGAATTTCTGCCTAATATCTCACCTAAATGTCCTTCTTCCAGTTTGAAACCACCCCCCCTTGTCCTTCCCCTCCAGTTCCTGGTGGTCAGTCCCTCTCTGGCTCCCTTGTTGCCCCTTCCCCGCTGGGGTCCCCACCCAACCATCTCTTCTGCAGGCTGGGCAGCCCTGACTCTCAGCCTCTGTGCTTTGGGATGTCTGATTTTTTGCTGTGTCCCACAGCAGCACAAGCCTCTGATCCCCTCCCTGTGCCATGGGCATGGGAACCTTTGCTTTCTGTGCCATAATTAAATTTTAAAAAGTTCGGAAAGCACTGAGCAGGGCTGGGGTGTTTGGCATGGCACTGTTGGGAGTGTGTGCTGGTATCTTTTCACACTCCTCCCACAGTTTTCTTTGTGGTTTGTTGTTGTGTTTGTTTTCTGCTGTTTGTGGGTATTTTTGGTCCCCAGCCAGGAGCTGGGGCCAGGCCAGGAATTTTCCTTTCAGTGCATTCAGTGCTGTTTGTGCCACTCTTAATTACCCCACTGCAACCTTCTTCGCCTCGTTGCCCAAGAGGAGCTCAGTCCATCCAGCAGGATTCTGCTCCCTGCTGCCACTGGTTCCATCGTGGGTGAAATGTGGAATTCGGTTCAGGGCTCTCGGGGCACGTTTTGCCCTCCAGACCAGGTCTGTGCAGGGGGAGGCAGGCTCAGGGCAGGGGGCACGGGTGCTTTGGGGTGACTTTTGGCAGTGGGGGGGGGGGGACATGTGAGGCTTCAGGCAGTTCTCAGCCCACCCCCCTGGGTCACACAGAGCTCCAGGGGAGGTGCCAGGGGAGCAGGTGCCAGCTCAGGGGCACGGCAGGATGCTGCTTCCATGGGATGAAGCTTGTGGCAGTGCATTAAAATGCTTGCAGTGGATAATCCTCGGCAGCAGGCTGCTGGGCTCAGGCTCTAAATTACTTGCAAAGGAATTGTAAAGACCCTGGTGCAATTTATTGTGCAATAAAACCCATTAGAGGTGACGTGAGCTGGTAATCCTGAGATGGGAGTGCCACAGAGGTTGTATTTTATCAATAAAATGTAGGTAAATCTATTGCAAAAAAACCCAAAAGATGAACAGTGTCCAGTTTTTACTGTGAAAAAGGGAAGCAAATGTGGCCTGTGAAGGGGAACAGGATATTTTGGTGCATTATGGAAACACTTCTTAAAATGCTCAGCAGGGAGAAGCAGGAATGGGCTCCCTACACCTATGGGGGGTGGGGGAGGCTGGGATCCCTTTGTTCTGGGAATGAAGAGCTGCCTGGAAATCAGTATCCTGAACCTTGGGGGTGCTCACACGGCTTGTGGGAGCCCCATGGGGGTACCTGGGTGGTTTGTGTGCCTTTGTCCAAGCCATCAGTGTAGTGAGACAGTTGTCCTGAGTGCTCTGGTTTTCTTTGCAGGATTCTTGCTCTTTAAGGACTATTGCATGAATGAGATCGATGAAGCTGTGCCTCAGCTGAAGTTTTATGAAGAGGTAAGTGGCTGGTCCTGCAGGTTTGGGGCTGAGGAAAGCTGTCCTGCTCCTCCTGGGGCAGGGAATGCTGAGAGGGAAGGAGGAGACCCCTGGTGTGTATTTGGGATAACACTCAGACCCTTCAGGCCTTTTTCCCACCCCCTTTTTGCCTGCAGAAAAGCCAGCCTAGTGCAGCTGGAGTGGCCTGGTGCAGGGATGTGGGAGGGAAGCTGCTGGCATGGTTTGGGAGATGCTGTGGCAGCACCACAGAGGGGTAAGAGGGCCATGAGAATGCTTTGGATCCAGGGCTTGTACTCCCTTGATGGGAGATACTCAGCAAGGAGCTGTCCCAGGGCACATCCCAAAGGGTCAGGGAGTCCCTGTGTCCCTCCCCTGGCCTGGCACTGCCCCAGCAGCGCCTTCATTCCCTCCCTGCTCCCAGCCCAGGGTTGGTGCTGTGCCAGGGGGGCTCTCAGGGCTCACAGCTCTGCCTGCCTTACTCTGAGTGGGAAGGTGCACTTTGTCCTGGCTGGTGGGCTGGGGTCAGCCTGGAACCATCCCCCCCAGGTCAGGTACCTGCTGGCAATAACCAATCCTTCCAATCACTTCCATCATTTTAGACTCTGATGGTGTCACTGTCAAAAGTAACCCAAAAAGGCCTGTTGCACCAGATTGTTTAGCAAGGTATTTTTAGCTGCCTCTTTATCTCTGAAACAATTCAAAATTGTATTTTTAGGTTGTTAGCAAAGTGTTACCTCAAAAGAATTTCAGTGCTTTGTCATGTACTTCTGGAAAAATCCCATTAAAGATATTTAAAGAGAAAGAAGCCCATTGTGACATCCCGGATCCAGGAGCTTTTCCTTCTTTTACAGATTTGATTTACTTGCTGCACTTATTACAAGTGCATTGCTACATTAAAAATTGCTGGATGTAGAAGAGCTCTGCACTCCAGGGATTTCATATCAGTGCAGCTGGAGTCACGATCAGGCATTTAAGGGGATGAGTGATTCATCCTGAGCACTTCCAAAAGGGAGAGAAAAGGGATAAAAAGAAAAAAAAAGAGGGGGAAAAATGGGGGGAAAATAAAGAATTAAGAAAAGAGCTTCTAGGAGCTTGAAAACAAGTGACTTGTGGTCATCTGGAGATGCTGGGTGGGCCCAGCATGGCTGGGGGGGTGCTGGGGGACCCCTCAGTGTTGGCTGCTGAGGTGGGAGCTTTAACAACCAAGGAAGACAATCAGATACACATCAGGCTGCCTCCTGCACTTCTAATCATTTTGTGTCATTGCATTAATTAAAAGTGTTTCTTGGGCAAAGACATTCTGAATCATTTTAATTATAAGTTGGTATCAAGGGGGAAGAGGCACAGATGGCAAACCAGGGTGGAACTGGGGCCTTATTGTGTCAGCAAACAAGAGCAGTAGGTCCAGGAAGATACTGAGTTTAATTATTCCACCTTCAGAGGTGGGTTGGTCCCAGTTTGTCTCTTGATAATTGGACTCGATGGTCCTGGAGGTCTTTTGCAACCCCAGTGTTTCTGGGATTCTGTGGGGCAGAGCAGATCTGCACACTGATCCCAGTTTGGGTCCCATGATCCCAGTTTGGGTCCCAGGACCTCAAGAGGCTGATGCTGGGCAGGTCCAGCAAGTCAGAGCTGAGTGTTTTCCCTAAAGACCTTGCATGGTTTCTTCCATTCTATCAGTCCTGGAAGAACTCTTTCCCTAAATATGCTCCAGAGGTCTCTTGGACTTGGTGAACCTTTTGTTCTGGAACTGATTGTCAGGTTTTGTTCTGTAAATTAACCATGTGGGATTGCTGGTTTTTTCATCTGGAACACGCTGATCTCCTACAGCACATCTGAGGAAACTTGATATATTTTGTGAAACTGTCTTTTAGCCACTTCCAGGGCTCAAACTCAACATGTAGCTCAACTGTGTGACCACTTTGAAACGTGCCTGCTATTCTTTCTTTGGCATCTGTACCTGTCATGCTGCAATAACAGACTCAGGGAATCCCTTGGGTTGGAAAAGCCCTCTCAGATCACCAAGCCCAACCCCTCCCTGAGCACTTCCAAGGGCACACTGGCCATGTCCCCAAGCGCCCAAGGGCTCCACCACCCCTGGGCATCCTGTGCCAGCACTGGACAGTTCCACCCCAGCAGGGGAAGCTCCGTGGTGTCGCAGCTGCCTTTCCTTGAAGTGTTACCAGACCAAATGATAAAGTGAAATAAAGGGGGTTTCTGCCAAAGGAGTGAGGCATGCTGAGCAGTTTGCTGATGGCTGCCTGTGCCCTGTGCTGCAGATCAAGGACTATGAGAAGCTGGACTCGGAGGAGGAGCGGCTGAGCCGCAGCCGCCACATCTACGACACCTACATCATGAAGGAGCTGCTGGCCTGTTCCCACGTGGGTATCCTGCCTTGCCCACCTCCACCCTACTCCAGGGGTCGCTGGGACAAACCCTCCCCGTGCTCTGGTTGTGCCTGGCTTCAGTTTGCTGCCTTTTGGGGTTGCTTTTTTTTTGGTGAAGGTGTAAAGAGGATGGGGCCCCTTTTGATCAGGTCTGGTGGCACACAAAGGGAGTAGCAGGAGATTTGTGTGGTTTGTGTTTCATTAAAGGAAGGTTGCTCTGAAATGGGAGGAGAGGAGTGCAGGGGGGGTGTGCCACGTCATCCTGACAATACCCGTGTCCTCCAGCTGGAATTTTAGCCCATTGGTGTGTTTTTAACAACTTCACTTGCTCTTATTTGAAAGGATTTGCAGGGTTTGTACCCTGGTGGATTGGTTCTTTGGGCAAAGGGTTGAAGCATTGTTTTTCCCCCACATGCCTTATTTTATTGGTAAAAAATCTATATCTGCTCCTGACTCTGGAGCTGTCCCTGTAAATGAGACTTTGCATGGATTTCTAAAAGGAGCATCATCTCACCCTTTGATTTTTTGCCTTCCTCCTTGTCATCTTCCCCTCTCCTGCCTCCCTGCTTCAGAATAACCCCATTACTGCTCCCTCTGCACGTTTCACACCAGGAGTGCCTGTCCTGGGGCTGGAGGAGGTGGTGGTTTCATTCTGGGGCTGATGTGGATCCATATGGGGAAAAGAACAACAGGGCAGTGACCCGAAATGAAACTCCTGACACTTCCAACTGTTTGAAATCTTTCTTTTTCTCTTCCCAAAGCCTTTCTCAAAACAAGCTGTAGATCATGTACAAACACATTTAGCCAAGAAACAAGTGCCAGCCAGCCTTTTTCAGGTGAGCTTTCACAGTGTGAATGTTCAGCTTCTTTGACAGTAGGTGACTTTGTACATGTGATTTTAGGAGACAGAATAAGTGTGACTGGTACATATTCTGTGCTATAATAGTGGAATTGAAATGTCTTTCTAAGTCAAAATTACAAATTACTCTTCTTAGCTGTAATATTTTTAAGCACATTTATGAAAGTAAACCATACTTGGATAGAGGAACAGAGGAGGTTTTATGGTTCTGCAATTTTAAGCCATTTAATGATTTAGAGTAAATCACTTTACATCAGGAAGGTGCTTATCCTGTCAGAATAGAACAAGCTGGAGAAATTGTCTTATCCATCATGAGGGTGTTTGTAAGCTTCAATGCCTTTTCTGTAAATCTGATGTATTTTTATATGTGGCAAGAATGTGGAGGTTGCCCCTGCAGATGTCTCTTGGTGCTGCTGAGCTGTTCTGGCTCTTGCCATGAGCAGAGCTCCCAGACTGGTACCTGCAGTGCTGGCTGATGGCTCAGCACCCGCTGGGGGGGGAGGCTGGGGCCTCTGGGGACCATCACATCATCCAGGGAAAGCCACTTGTCACTGGAAGGTGCAGCTCTGTGAGCAGGGACAGAGAGAGGGAAGCACCACCAAGGGGAGAGAGCAGCTCTGGGAAGTTTAAATTCCACTGAGGCAACAATTTGTTGTTTAAATACATGTGAAAAAAAAAAGAGGACTTTTGCCTCCCCACCCCCAGGCAAACCTATGAGGTTTTCTAGCTCATGAAAATATTCTGTGTTTGACTTCAGGGCACCTGCTCAGGCTCCAAAAGCCAAATAAAGCTTAAATGCTTTTGTCAAAGCCAGTTATTGTCTGCTTAAATACTGACTGTGTTTCTTCACCCTTTTCAGCCATATATAGAAGAAATTTGTGATAGTCTCCGAGGAAAAATATTTCAAAAATTTATGGAAAGGTGAGCATGGCATGTTACCTGGACTGTCTGCCAAGTCCCTGCAGTACTGCTGCAAACTCAGGCTAAAAATGTGTAATGATACCCTATCAATCAAATGAAGTTTATCTGGCAAATGAGAAATCCTGACTAATGTCAGGGTCTGTGGCTGGAGCTGCTCTGAAGATGATGGATTGCTCAGTAAGAGCAACAACAAGCTGGAGTTTGTCTCCAAGGGTCAAAAAGGCAGAGCTGGATTTCTGGGGGATGTTCCACAAGTGACCATGTCTGGTGTGGGGCTGGAGACCCAGTTTGTTCTGGTTTGTGGCTGGGCACCTGGAATGGAGCAGAGAAGGTGTAATAAAGGATTCAAGGCCCTGAGCTGGCTCAGCAGAGCAGCTCTCTCACCTGAACAGAGCTCAGCTCTCACCCAGCAGCCCCCAAATCCTCTCTGTGAGCTGCTTTGGTGCTATTCCGTACTAATTGTAAAAATGCCTCCACAGAGCTGTTATTTCTTGCTCTGAAAACAAGTACTTAATTATTCATGTAGAAATAAGCAACTTTTTTTTCCAAAAGCCTGTGGTATTACTGATGTTTTTTCCTATTTTAAGATAAAATGAGTTTAAAATGTTCCTTGGAGTATATGGAGGCTCATTAACATAAATTGAGCTCCGTCTGTTTTCTTATAATTATCTTTCTCTGGCTGTAATTTAAATGTTTGTTAGTTCCAAACATAGTTGTTTAAAAATTAAAAACCATCTGCAAGAGAGATGTGGGGACACACTGAGCACTTAGAGGGGTAAGGTTATCTGCTCTCTTTCTCTTACAAGGATGTAAAATACAAAGTGTGCTCTGCCTGGGAATTGTTTTTCTTGGTGAGGGTAAGATTACAGTTGGTGAAAGGAAGGCTGTCATTTATTAAATATCACCCCACACCCCAGCTCAGACTGGATTTTAAATATCAGAGGCTTGACATTTCCTCTAGTACTTTACACAATAGTCTCAGACAACTTCTAAACTTTTTTCTTTTTTTGTTACAGTGACAAGTTTACTAGATTTTGTCAATGGAAAAACGTAGAGCTAAATATTCATGTAAGTCCTTACAAGTATATTTATCTTGTCAGATGCTGGTACAGGAAAGAGAAGGTTCAGTTTTGAATCCTGCTCTGCAGAGGGCTCATTAAGGAGGGTGGTGGATGTCACTGCTCTGCAATTCTTAGGCACAGCCCTGCCTGAACATCCCTTCTGCCCATCCTCACTTGACAGAGCCTGGATTTTGACAGTGGCTCAAGGAGCTGAACTGCCAGAATTGTTGCTCTTTGGCAGCCCAGGCACTTCCCAAATCCCTTTCCCTCTGCAGTCCTGCCCAGGTGCCCTTTTGAACCCCTTTGCTTGCCCTCTGCTTTTGTCCCTCTGCACAGCTCTGTGACAACTTGGGCTGCAAGAACAGCCCAGAATGAGACTGGCAGGTCTGGGGAGCAGCAGCCTCCTTCCCCTTGTTCCTGCTGCACACTGCACTGCTTGCAAATACACTGAGATCCAAACAGTAAGAATCTCCTTTTCCAACATGATGAATGCTGTTGAATTACAGTAGTTGAGTGGCTAAGCACATGTAGGTGTTTTTTAATGCTGAAAAATGATTTTATGGTTTGTTTTTTTGTTTTTTTTTTCCATTTGCAGCTGACCATGAATGATTTTAGTGTACATAGAATAATAGGAAGAGGGGGGTTTGGAGAAGTGTATGGCTGCAGAAAAGCAGACACTGGAAAAATGTGAGTATCCCACACTGTATTGCAGAGGTAACTGTAAACTCTGCACTAGTGAGGAAATCCTTACAGTCATTTTTCTAGGAAATGACTGGAAAGCAGCATCACATTCCCATGATGTTCCTTGTGACGAAGTTTAACCCCAAGAGGTTCTGATTTCTGGCTCAGTTTGCTCTTTTATCCTGTTGTGTGTCATGCAGACAGTCAGCCTCCCAGAGCTCCTGGGCACGTGGAAATGTCTTGTCAAAACCAGTGGAAAGTGCCCCTGTGTGTGGGCAGGACTCAGGGTCAGAGCCTGGCAGTGCAGAGGGCTGCTCCCAGGGGGGCTGGGCAGGTGTCAGCTGGGGAAGGGGCAGTGCCTCCCATCCCTGGGGCTGATGTGGGGCTGCAGGGGCCCTCCCTCAGTGCTGGGCACGTTCCAAGGGTGCTGCTCCAGAGCTGGGCAGTTGCATCACTGTCTGTCCCGATGGATGGTGAAAGCAGTGATCCTTGCTGGCATTTGGAAGGATGTAGTTCCTGTGGTGAACTTGTGCTCCACAGAGCTCTTTGTGGGAACTCCAGGGTCAGCTCGGGGGAGCTTTTTTTGTTCTCTTTGTGCTCTTATCACTCACACACTTCTGTGTGTAATTTCTAGGCATCCTTGTCCCATTATGTTCTGATCTGATCATCTGGGCATAGATTTAACAAACTGATCTATCTATCTATCTATCTCTATCTATCTATCTATCTCTATCTATCTATCTATCTCTATCTATCTATCTATCTCTATCTATCTATCTATCTCTATCTATCTATCTATCTCTATCTATCTATCTATCTCTATCTATCTATCTATCTCTATCTATCTATCTATCTCTATCTATCTATCTATCTCTATCTATCTATCTATCTCTATCTATCTATCTATCTCTATCTATCTATCTATCTCTATCTATCTATCTATCTCTATCTATCTATCTATCTCTATCTATCTATCTATCTCTATCTATCTATCTATCTCTATCTATCTATCTATCTCTATCTATCTATCTATCTCTATCTATCTATCTATCTCTATCTATCTATCTATCTCTATCTATCTATCTATCTCTATCTATCTATCTATCTCTATCTATCTATCTATCTGATCTATCTGCCCCCCAGCCCTTTTATCTCCCTTTTCTCCTAACACTTTTAGTCCAGGCATCACCCTTAATCATTTCCCCTGCCCAAAGGCACAGCATGCCTGAGGTGCCACATCTCTGGGGCCAGTTGTGTGTGTTTGACACCCCTGATCATAATAAACCTCTGAGCTGTTAACAAGTGGGAGACATCTTAATGTCACTGCCGTGCTCAGTGACTGCAAGGATTTATATTAATACTCTTACTAACCACACTGGCTTTATTTTTGCTTTGGTACTTTTTTGTCCATGTACAATTCATTAGTTTGTCCATGGACCAAAATAAACTTTTTATTTCACTTGAGGGACACTAAACAGGTGTCCACCCCAGTGAGGCAACTCTCAGGGTTATTTTCATGTGTTTTGCTCTGGCAGGAGGTGAATAAACCTTGGGAAGTGAGGACAGGAAAAGTGAAGCCAAGGACAGGGATAAGTGGAGTAAGGGAAACAAAATGGGGGAAAACCAACCCTTTTTTTTCAAATTCAAATGAAACTTCAGGTTCAGCTTCTGGGTAGAGGTTTGGTTTAGTTCTTTCTTAATCCAAACCTGTTTACCCATCCCTAATCCAGATCCTGGCCACTGTAGATGCTGCCTCTGCTGCACTTTCTGCCTGAAAGGAGCTGGGAACCACCCCTCCCTCCCAGGTAATGCCTGTGGGGTTCCACAAACCACAGACACACCCGAGGCTCCTGTCACACCCCACCCCCCTGCAAGGACACCCGGAGAGGGGCCAGCAGCAGGATGCAGTCAGTGTTCCAGGGGGAGGGACAGCAGGGGCTTCATTTGGAGCAGAGGAGCTGTGGCTGCCCCATCCCTCCAAGTGTTCCAGGCCAGGTTGGGCAGGGCTTGGAGCAGCCTGGGGCAGTGCAAGGTGTCCCTGCCTGTGACAGGGGACAAAATGAGATGATCTTCAATGTCCCTTCCAACCCAGACTATTCTGGGATGCTGTGATTTCCATCAGCCCTGAGCCTGCCCAGGCACATCCCAGCAGGGTCAGGGCTTATTTCTGGTCCCCCTTCACAGGCTCCTCACCCAGGGCACGTGCTGTGAGTGTGTTCCCAGTGTGGGAAGCCCCAGTTCCAGTGTGTTCCCTCTCACTCCCCACACGTGCATGGCAGGAGTGGTGTGGCTGCAGCCTGTGGCACAGTGTTCTCCTGGAAGCCCAGGGCTGCCCATGCCTGGGAGGCTTCTGTGCAGCAACACAACGTGTCCTTCTCACTGGTGTCTCTTAGTGGACTCCCCCTGCAGCTTGGAAAGATCTCCAGCCTGCATCACATCCTCCTGTGGCTGATGGTTGTTAGGGTAACATTCTTCTGGAGCACAATTTTATTAATTGGTGCAGCACAGATGGTGGAAGATTAAAAAAGCTTTCTTGTATCTGACCTTTTTCTGAGTAGAAAGAAAACTTAAAAAAATACATATATAAAACTCAGTGTGTGTTCAACATATTGCTTTCCTGGTAGAGCTGAAGCTGTTGGAATTAAATTGAACCATTACAGAGCCTGTTATTTAATTCTTATGGCAAATCTTTGCTTGTAGGTATTAAAAAGTGAATGTCTGATATACAATTCCTGTCCCACTGTGGTGGTTTGGACACAGAATTCCTTGTTAAAGCACATTTCTCTGCTAGGAGGCTTCTGCTGGAAATGTGTTCATCCTGGGAAAGTTTGGAGGTTTCTTGTCTAGCTTGAAATGGTTTTTTTAGCCCTGGGTTTAAGTCTCTCAAGAGCTTGCTTACAGGAGCCTGTAGAGATGCATGGCCTGACTGCTAGTGAGGAGAATTCACAGGGGAGCTTTGTGCTGCTGCTTCTGAATGGCTTTTATTTTCAGGTATGCAATGAAATGTTTAGATAAGAAGAGAATCAAGATGAAGCAAGGAGAAACATTAGCCTTAAATGAAAGAATTATGCTGTCTCTTGTCAGTACAGGGGTAAGTATCTCTGATTTGTTATTCTTCCTTCCCTATAATGTAAAAGCTGTTACATATAATGCATATTCCATCGTTTCACTTGTGTGACATGCAAAACTTAACCCCCACCTGAGCCTCCCCCTGATTTTAACAGTGTGTCTGAAATGAGAAGGCAAAGGCAAACTTGTCAGTTTGGGTGCTCCAGGATGAGTATCTTGGTTACAGAGGCTTGAGGGGGTGCCCATCTCTGAGGTAATTCATTCTCTCCCTCTCCTGATTTTTTAAATATTCTTTTTTTTAAGTCTTTCTAGTTGAAACTTCTCCAGAACAGGAATCTGTCTTAGAGAAAGGATTCCTTTTTTTTATTATAGCTGCATAGTATTTTCCCAGGGTCTCAGGTGCTGTTGCAGAGAACAGCCCCAGTCACCTGTTCACCCTCCCTTACCTGTGACTCTGATATTTTCCAGTTTTGCTCTTTTGTTTTTTATATACCTGCTACATACTGCTGGGTACCTGTCAAGGTGGACCAAGCCAGGCTGCCCACCTAGTCTCTTTAAAAATTAAATTAAAATTGAATTAATTCAAATTAAAGTCCACTTAAAATTGAAACCACCACTAGTGTGTGTGGAAAGCCAACCCCCCCCTCCCCAGCCTTGGCTCCCCCTGCCCTGGGAGCTGTGGGTGCCCCGTGGTGGCCACGGGGTGTTGGGCTCAGAGGAATTCCAGGCAGGACTGGAGGTGCTGGAGCCCTCGGGGGGGCTCTGAACCATGTTGCACAGAGCTGGCAGCTGCCTCCTGTCACCATGGCTACAGGTGATGCTGCTGGAAAGGCTCCTTTTCCTCCCTTTGTGGTGTGGGAGTTAAACACTCGGTGTGGAATCATCCCCAGTGGACAGGGGAGCAATGGGGAGCTGTGTGTGGCTTTGTTCCAGGCTTGTACAGCAGGTGTGCAAAGAGCACCAGAGCCTGCAGTGGGAGGGTTGCTGCTCTGGCTCCCCAATGGCACATCCTGGGCTTTGTTTTCAGAGCCCAGGTCTGTATCTTGCAGAGATCAGAGAATCAGTTTGGTGGCAAAGACCTTTGAGATCATTGAGTGCACTGTTGTTCCAGCACTACCTGGGCCACCACTAACCCAAAGCTCCAGGAAGGCCCTGGAGCCCTTCCAGAGCCTAAAGGAGCTCCAGGAGAGCTGGGGAGGGACTCTGATAAGGGTCTGGAGTGACAGGACAAGGGAGAATGGCTTCAAACTGCCAGAGGGCACAGAGAGATGGGATATTGGGCAGGAATCCTTCCCTGGGAGGGTGGGCAGGCCCTGGCACAGGGTGCCCAGAGAAGCTGTGGCTGCTCCATCCCTGGGAGTGCCCAAGGGCAGGTTGGGGCAGCCTGGGACAGTGGGAGGTGTCCATGGGACAGTGGGAGGTGTCCATGGGACAGTGGGAGATGTCCATGGGGCAGTGGGAGATGTCCATGGGACAGTGGGAGGTGGCCCTGAGACAGTGGGAGATGTCCCTGGGACAGTGGGAGGTGTCCCTGGGGCAGTGGGAGGTGTCCCTGGGACAGTGGGAGATGTCCCTGGGACAGTGGGAGATGTCCCTGGGGCAGTGGGAGATGTCCATGGGACAGTGGGAGGTGTCCATGGGACAGTGGGAGATGTCCATGGGACAGTGGGAGGTGGCCCTGGGACAGTGGGAGATGTCCATGGGACAGTGGGAGGTGTCCCTGGGGCAGTGGGAGATGTCCATGGGGCAGTGGGAGATGTCCATGGGACAGTGGGAGGTGGCCCTGGGACAGTGGGAGATGTCCATGGGGCAGTGGGAGGTGTCCCTGGGGCAGTGGGAGATGTCCATGGGACAGTGGGAGATGTCCATGGGGCAGTGGGAGGTGGCCCTGGGGCAGTGGGAGATGTCCATGGGACAGTGGGAGGTGTCCCTGCCCAGGGCAGGGGGTGGAACTGGGTTGTCTTCAAGGTCTCTTCCAACCCAGATCATTCTGAGGTCTATGATTTATCAGTTAGACTTTCAATCAAATTAGCTGTTTTCACCAGAGATGAACTGTGGCTTGTCCAGCAGGGTCAGAGTCCAGGAGTCCTGAGAGCTGGATGGAGGAAGGTCTGCAGCAGAGACTGGCCAAGAAATTGAGGCAAATGAGTGATAATTGTCCCATTAACTTTAATTTGTGATTCTGTGGCTCCAGCAATGAATGTGAATTTTCATGTCTAATGATTGGAAGAGAAAACAGTTGATGAGCTGCTGCTGGTGGTGGGAGAAGTTTTCTTGCAGGCCAGCCCACATTGAGCAGGGGAGCAGCAAGAGGAAGCATTTGGTTCTTCCCTTAAGCATTATCAGCTCATTAGAGTGTGATTCCTTTTAGATGCTCAGAAATGTGAAAGGATTTGAGTAGAGATTTTTGTATAAAGTTGCTGCCTGTTGAGGTTGGGCACACCTGGGCAGGAGGGGCTGGAGCACTTGGAATATACAGGACAAAATAGGTCTGAAAGTGGTGGAGTAAGAGAATTCTTAATTCCTGACCAGGACTGGGAGGCTGGAGTGCCCAGGGACTGGAGTTCTGTGCTGCCCAGGACAACATGGGACTGGGAAGTTCATCCCAGGACAATTAGCCATTGAACTGGCAATCCAGATGTCTCTGCAAAAGGCACAATAACAGCTGTGCCAGCCACACATCTGGCTGTGTGTTCAGTGCTGTGAATCCCCCTCAAATTCTGGCCTTCCCAACCACTCCTGGGGTCAGAAGTACAGCAGGCACCTCTGCAGAGCTCCCAGGGCTGCCTGGAGGGCTCTGATGGCTCAGACCTGGGCTCTGGGGCTCCCTTGGTGCCTTTGCTTTGTCACTGTGGGTGCAACGTGGACAAACTGTCGTTGAGGTTTGTGTTTCCTCTCCTGCAAGATGTGGGGCCCATCCTCCCCTCCCACAGAGGCTTGGAAATGCCTTGTGAAATCCTTGGATGGTGGCAGAGTGGGGGAAAGACTTTACTTTCTGTTAAAATTATAAAAAAAATAGCAATAATAATAATAATAATAGCCAATATTTGCCTAATTTCTGTTCAAAAACTGGAGCATGGAAATCACTGAGACCACGACAGCTGATGTGAAACCAGCCAGGCCCAAGGTGGAATTCCATAAACCCTTTCTTGGGGGTAGGAAGGGATCATTCCAGGGGCTCTGCAGGGCTGTGGCTCCTCTGCTGTGACCCCCAGTCCTTTCCTTCTGGCAAGCCTGGCAGCTCAGCTGCCTCCTCCAGCTCCTGAGCTCATGGCAGGATCCAGGATTCCCTCCAAGGGATGGTAAATATAGAATGTGCTCAGCAGGAAGGGACCCAGGAAGGTCATCCAAGCCCCCCAGGAGGGGGGACAGGCTGGGCAACCACCAGCTGAGAGCAGGAGTCTGGTTTTTCTGAGCACAACACCTGCTTGGTTTTCCTGAGTCTCAAACAGCCACTGGCACATCTCAGTGAGCAGTGGGACCTGCCAGGTAAACTGAGGCACAGCTCTCTGTGCTGGGGGCACCTCTGTCCCCTGTTGGCTCCTTTTGGAGCCAAAGGTTTTCTTCTAGAGCACTTGTTAGTGTGCTAATGACTTCTAAAATACCACATTCCAACGATTTTTAACAGTTATTGTAATATTTTTTTTCCCTTCCCCATGATTTATTACCCTAAATTTGACTTCAGCAGTTTTCTGGAGTCAGTCCAGGATTGTTGGGATGTAAGGAACTCTTTCCAAACTGGTCTTTATTCACACATTAATGTCATACTGCTGGTTATTTTCATCAGAGCAGAAACTTGACTGCAATAAAATATGATTCTCTTGGGAAAATGGCTTTATTGCTTGATGTGTAATTTAAAAAATAACTATAGGGGTTTTTAAAAAATTTTTTATTCTGGAAAATACACTTTTGCAGTGGTTTTTGTGTCAGGAAAATATTGCAGTACAGTTTTTCTCTCTGTTACAGGGAGAGAGTAGTGATTAAATTAGGAATGCTTGCACAAAAATGGGTTATGCATCACATTTACACTTCTAGATAACTTTTATTTTTAAAGTCCATAAAAACAGAAAGATTTGATGTTCTGATATAGTAAAACTCTTTTACTGGTCTATGTATGGTTTAAATTCTAACACTAAATCCTTCTGGGTAATTAGATTGCTCTGAGATTTTAGGAATCCTGCTTGGGGCCACTTCTGAATTACCCAGTTGATGCAGAAAATTAAGTTAATAATTCTGCTAAAGCTGTAGCTGTGAAGTTAAGTGGTAGCTGCAATAGTCCCCAAAGCAGAGCTCATAACCAGAGGTGTTACCTTGTGTTAGCTGCCACTGCCTTGCCTGGAGGCTCCTTATTTTCAGGAGTTTGCCATTTTTCGTGGCTGTTCTGCAGGTGTTTCACACACATCCCCACCTTCTGCAGAGCTTGCTTAGGGGCATTTGGGGTTAGAAACTGCAGACTTCAAAGTGACATCCCCTTGGGGCTGGGTGTGCAGGCACTGTGGGGTCACTGGGGTGGCCTGGGGAAGGGATGAGCTGGTGGCACTGCCTGGCTGCTGGGACAGTGTCACTGTCCCTCCCTGCAGGGGGGCCCTGAGCTGGGCTCACGCTGCCCAGGGCCACTGGCTTTGGCTGTTCCTAAGCTGGGAAGGAAAGCAGCTCCTGTTAGGGATGCCCAGAGCTTTCCCTGCAACACTTAACACGTGGTTGAGGTCACATCAGGCCACGTTCCTGCTGCCTGTGGAGCGTCCTGGCTCCTCACAGCTCAGCTCAGCTCAGACCCCACTGCTGTGGGGTGGGACACTGCAGCCCAGCCAGTCCTGCAGACTCACCAAACAGCCCTGGTTCCATGCCAGGGCTTCAGAGTGAAAGGTGTCCCTGCCCATGGCAGGGCATTGGAATGGGATGAGCTCTTGGTCCCTTCCAGCCCAAACCAGTGTTGGATTCAGGAATTCTAATCTGTGTGGCTTTGGGGAAGTGGTTGATGAAGAAATAGCCACCCCCTGTTAATTAGCCAAGAATGTCCTGGCTTGTACCAGCAGTAGTGTGGCCAGTAAGGCCAGGGCAGTGACCCTTCTTCATGGAAAGGGTGGTCAGGCCCTGGCACAGCTGCCCAGGGCAGTGGGGGAGTCCCCAGCCCTGGAGGGATTTCACAGATGTGTGGATGTGGCACCTGGGGACATGGGTGGGTTGGTTGGACTCAGTGGTCTTAGGGGGCTTCTCCAACCTAAACAATTCCATAATTCCATGAATTAGCCACTTGCATCCACATAGGCCCAAGGAAGAGGAAAGTGCCAACCTGCTGCCATGGTGGTTTGGGTGCAGGAGCATTAAGGACATGCCAGCACACTGAGCAGACCTTGGGAGTAAATAGGTGATTTCCCAGGTGTGTTCCTCTGGCTCCTTGCCTTAAACACTGGGGTGAATGGAGGTTAAGGTGCATCAGGAGCTGGAGGTGTCACCCATCCCTGTCCCTGGCTGCTCTGCTCGAGCTCCCAAATCTGCCCCCACCAACCTGGTGTGGGTTTTGCACGAGCTGGACGTCGCTGTAGCTGCTTCCCAAGCATTGCACCTGCTCCACCTTCCTTCCTGGGCTGTTGCTGTCCCTGCAGCTGGAAACACAAAACACCTTTGCTGCCACCTGGGACAGGGACAGGGGTTACCAGGGCAGCTGCATTTCCTGTCTGGGGGAGGACAGAGCTTCAGAATATTGTCAGATATCACAGCAAAAGTACCACGTGTATTTTTACCTTCTCTGAGTCACACTTTGCTCATTGCCTGAGGTGACCTCTTTGCTCTTCCCTTCCAGGACTGTCCTTTTATAGTCTGTATGACCTATGCCTTCCACACCCCTGACAAGCTCTGCTTCATTCTGGACCTCATGAATGGTAAGACTCATGCAGATGATGATGATGTTGCAGAACTTTTGGCAGGAGGTTGCTGAATGCTTGGCCCCCTGAGCCTGGGCTGCTTCTTGTGCTGATGTATTCAGTCCTCCACAAACCAGTGTGTGTCACTGCCTTTTACTTGCTGTGGAAATGCTTTGCATTAAGTCTCAGTTGCTGGATTCGTGAGTGAATGCAAATGTATGTGAAGTTTTCTTTGTGTGCCCCACAGGTGATAAGAACCCACACATGCTGTGCTCTTTCAGTGGCATCCTGTCTGCCTGTGGGGCAAGATTTTCCTGCTCTTTTAATTGCATCTCCATTCTTCTCATTTTAGGAGGAGATTTGCACTACCACCTCTCCCAGCATGGAGTGTTTTCTGAAAAGGAGATGAGGTTTTATGCTACTGAAATCATCCTGGGGTTAGAACACATGCACAATCGTTTTGTGGTGTACAGAGACCTGAAGGTAATGGTTAGGGAGGGCAGCAAATAACCCAGGCACGCTGATAACAATGGATTATTTTACCTGAAACCTTTTCTTGGGAGGATTATTCCTTTATCTGCCTGATTTTTCTGATAACTCTTCCAAAATCGTTCTGATCTGTGCCATTATCCAGTTTAACCAGCCTGGGAGAGGCTTCCTGAGGGTCCCAGTAAATCCTGTGCAGTGTTACTTGTCTCAGCAGCTCAGGTACAGGAATAATTTAGAGAATATACTGTATTTCTGGGAGCCCTGAAAGGCCTCTGTGTGTGTGTGGTGGGGCACTGGCAGGAGAGCAGCTGCTGGGGGGGATCACTGACAACTGGGATGCTGAGGAGGGTTCCCAGAGGTGTCCCCAAGCCAAGTGACAGCAAAAGGGGATGAAAGTCTGCCCAGAGATTGCAAATTAAGGGTGTGAGAGCCACGCACAGACCCTGCTGTGAAAGACCCAAAGGTCAGGAGGAGGTGAGGCCAGAATGGATTTACTCATTTATTATGTGCTCTGTGTTTCAAACATTGCCTGGTTTTTCCCCTGTGTTACTCAGTGTTTCATAACCTGTGGAGTTGATGGTGCTGCTCTGTGAGAATGCAGATTTTACCTGGAAAGTGTCTGGTGCATTGATGTTAAATCCAAAAAGGCAATTACCAATTGCAGGGAGTATTGATGTTGGGGTGACTTGTGCTCTGAGAATCTGCAGTTCTGTCACTTGGAGGATTCCAAGCCTCACCTTCCTGTGTCTGATTTGCAGCCTGCAAATATCTTGTTGGATGAGCATGGGCACGTGAGGATATCAGACCTTGGGCTGGCTTGTGATTTCTCCAAAAAGAAGCCACATGCCAGTGTGTAAGTATTTTGTCTGGGAGCTCTGCTGCACGTACAGGTAGTGCTAAATACGTCCTGAATTCGATTTGATAATTTAACTTTGCTTCAAGGGATGAAATGACACTTCTGTGTCCAGGCTTGCTAAGCTGGAGGCTCTAATGAGGATTTTCAGTCTTGTCTCCCTGTTTTCCTGCACAGTTGTAGCAGCTGATGTGTAGGCATGGCTGGGAGATGACACATTATTTCAGGATGATTCAGTGTTCAGAGAAGAACCTGACTGAGTTAAAGTACCAGATTGTTTTAATTGTCATAAAAGAATAATTAAATATTCCAAAACTGACTAAAAAAACCCAGGATTTATTGTGTCTTTCTGGATCTTTGTAGAACTGGGGGCAGATTGGGTTCCTTTCTGCCTCTTGGCATCAGGTGTTAACTGGGACCTGAATTCCTGAGGCATTGTGTGGATTCACATGTTACCTGGCGTGTTTTATTCTTCAATCCTCATTTGACCTGATTTAATCTCATAATTTATGCAAAAAGGGAAACTCCAGCCTGTCACACCTTGAAAGATTTGCAATTCAGTAGCTTCTTGAAAAAAGTTCATCTGTTTTGGTTGTGCCAAGGGTGAAAGCAATACCTGGTGGCTGCTTCTGGTGGTGCCCAGGTCCAAGTTGAGGAGGAGGGGTCCTGTGGTCACCCCCATGAAGGAGACACAGGAAACCCACTGAAAGCAAAATAAAATCATGGTTAGAACGAATTCTTTTTAAATTGGGCTGTCCTGTTGAGGACACACAGTTTTTAATGTTAATTTTTCAATGGTTGTCATGAGGCTTTCGTCCCTTTCCACTCCCCAGAGGCACCCATGGATACATGGCCCCCGAGGTGCTGCAGAAGGGCACAGCCTATGACAGCAGTGCTGACTGGTTCTCCCTGGGCTGCATGTTGTTCAAACTGCTGAGGGGGTGAGTGAACACTCTTCTCCTTTCCTCCTGGAGCCTGAGCCTGTCCCTGGAGACACTGATCCCTGCTGTGCTGCAGATGAGCTGGGGGGTGCCTGGCTGCCCTCTCTGCACATGAGACTAGAGCAGCCTTTTCCTTGCAAAGCCAACCAAAGCCTCCTGCAGGAGGTGTGGGGCACGAGGAAGGCAGATGCTTTATCTGCTCTTTGACTGCTGCTGACAACAATTTTCTGCTCTCCTGGCAGCTGAGAGTGTTTGAAATGCTGTGGTGTTACTCATTGCTTGAGCACACTAAGCAGCCCTGTGAAATGAGGGGCTTCATTTCCTCCCTGAGAGCTGCTGTTGTGGTGAAACCCTTGGCTGAACTGCTCCCTGTTTTTGGGCTACTCAGCCTTCCTTCCCTCCTGCAGGTTTTGGGTCAGGTACAAAGTGTGGATCCTTCCATTTGCTCAGTCTATCCTGTTATCAGTGTCCAAGGGTACAGGGTAATTACAGCTTTGTCAGCAATTACCTTCTCATTAAACTTGTATGTGTAGAATTGATTCATACCATGGGATTCATCAGAGCACTGATAAATCAAGCACTGGTGGGCAAGTGCTTGTTGAAAATGGCATCCCCAGTGTTGATGGCAAACCAGGAGAAATCTTCTAAGCTTTTCACAGTGCTTCTCTGCAATCACCAGATCATCCTGTGTCCTCACATGCAATTAACTGTAATTAATTATAAGCCCTTACCTTTATCCAGATGCTGTATAAGGGAAGGTCAGGGTGTGACTTGTGAACTGAACTCCAGAGCTGCACCAATTTAACATTAATTGTGCACAAAGTAGACTATGTGAGTGCACAGTGAAGAAGTGGTATTTAAATGGCCCCAAATCCCTGTTTCAAAGCACAGGCAGTGCCTTGCAGCTGGGAGCAGTGCTCTGTGGAGTCCTAACTGGAGAGTTCTGTAGGCAGCAGGGTATGGCAGGTTGCATTTGCTGGGAGAAGGGAGGGGAGCATCTGTCACACACAGAATCCCAGAATCAGTCAGGTTGGAAGAGCTCCAAGACCATCGAGTCCCCCCCTGTGCCCCATCCCCACCTTGGCCCTGAGGGACACATCCAGTCCTTCCCTGGGCACCCCCAGGGCTGGGCACTCCCCCCCCCCCTCCCTGGGCAGCCCCTGCCAAGACCTGACCCCCCCTTTCCAGGCACAAATTCCTCCTCCTGTGCCCCCTGTCCCTCGTTCCCTGGGAGCAGAGCCTGACCCCCCTTGGTACAGGCTCCTGTCAGGGGTTGCAGAGCCACTGTGGAACCTCAGCCTGACTTGGAGACCTTTTCCTGGCAGTCACTGGGGCACAGGTGGGGCACAGGTGGGGCACCCAGCTGTCTGACATGGGCTTTCCTTCCCAGGGTTGGAGCTGTGTGACCAACACACTGCACAGGGATAACTGACCCCACTGCCCACAGACACCCAGGGGGGGCTCAGTGTTTTGGGATGACTCTCCATGGCAGGGCTGTGTGAGTGGGATGGGGGCTTGGCCAGAAGCCAGGGATTATTCACTGAGAACTATCCTTCCTCAGCTGTTCTGGAGCCAATTGAACACATCCCAAAAACAATGGTTGGGCACATGGTGCCATTTCTTGGTGTTTAGTAAATTTAGTCTGGCACAAAATCTGCCCATAAGTCCCCAGTGAATCATTTGCTTCCCTGCTCTACTCAGAGCCTCACTTGCAGAGTACAGGAGGCTGTGTGGGAGCCATTTATTCTTACCTGTCATGCTTGAAAACAGAGACATGGAAGTCCTGGTCTATCAGTTCCTTTCCTCAGAACATTTGTGAGGATAAAAGGAAAATTACTCTGGAGTAGCAAGTCTCCAGTTGAAACATGCTGGTAACACGTTGCCATGTGGTAAGACAAAAGGCTTCAGAATAGCTAATTAATGTAATTGATAAGTGAATAACATTTTGCTTTGGAAAAACATCATTCCCCTCATAAATCTAATTAAATCTCATACTACAATGCTGCTTCTTTCTTTCATGCTGTTGGTGTGGTAAATCTCTTAATGTTCCACACTCTTCTGTAGCTTAAAGGGAAATTCACACTCAAACCAGAATTTTAAAGCAGGGAAGGGATAAAGCTGATAATTTATCAGATATCTTCCCAGTGGCTGATGCTGTGGGATTTGTGATTATTTTCATCTGCTTACTTGAAGGCTTTGCTTCATTCTCTCACGTAGAGAAGTGGTGAGTTCAGTTTCCATGAGTAAACCCAGGTTTTTATATCCCTGTGTGTGATGGCTGCTTGGGGTTTCCTTGTGAGGTGAAACTGTTCAGGTTTTTGGGGGGCAGATGTAGTTGGTGAGGCATCAGAAACACAACTTTAAGGGCAGGTCACTGTATAAGAATTACCCAACCTCCTGCTCACCCTCCCGTGGAGGGACTGAACCAGATTGTTCTGCAGGACAGGGTCGGTGAGGGGGAAGGATGGGACCAACAGGACTCTTTCCTGGGATCAGGGTATGCTGTGGCTGGACATTCCTCAGTGTATTTTCTGGTTTCCACAGGCACAGTCCTTTCAGGCAGCACAAAACCAAAGACAAGCACGAGATCGACCGGATGACGCTCACCGTGGTAAGGCGTGGGCACAGCCCCAGCCCCTGAGCTCCCAGTGCCCTGGCACACCCTGCACAGGGACAGTGCTCACCCTCCAGGAGAGGAGGGCACATCACACAGCTCCCATCTCTGTGCATCCTTTCTCCATAGAACGTGGAGCTCCCAGACTCGTTCTCTCCCGAGCTCAAGTCCCTGCTGGAAGGGCTCCTGCAGAGAGATGTGAGCAAGAGGCTTGGGTGCCAAGGGAGAAGGTAGGTGTTGTCTTCTCCTTGGAGCACTGCCTTGAAAAATTTCCACTTCTCTGTCAATGAGTGAATTCATTTCAAGTAAAAATCTGCTTCCTGTTGTGAGGATTTTAATTTTGGAAAGAGAACATGAAAAAGTGCTGCTGCTGCATGGAATTACATTTCAGCTTCCTTTGGTTTGGACACGGGGTTTTTTGACAATTTCTGTCCTTAAAACCTTCCCTTGAGTTCCCTGCAGTCGTACTTACACTGGGTGGTGTTCCTGCTTCTCATCCCTGGGTTGTTTTTCTGGTTTTGCCTGATCTGTTTTGGCATGAAATCATATCACTTGACTCAGACATACTGATAGCAAAAATTTATTGCTTATATTGTATCTGTGATGATAGAAGCACATTACACAGAAAAAAAAATCGACCTCAAAACCACCAAGCAAAGAATCTTGTGAATATTGCTGCTACTACCTGTGTCCTCTCATGGTTCTAAGGAAAAGGCTTTTCTGTGTCTTGACTACAAAACACTCCTTGCTCTGCCAAGCTCACCTTGCTTGGAGCTGCTCATGAGCTCGTTATTATCAACCCTGTAAAAAGCCAGTGTGAGACTGGGAGAGAAAACAAGGAGAGGAGTAAACAACTGTTGGGAAACCTTTGGGGATGTGTGATAACAGGTCAGGCCTGGGGCTGGCAGCAATTCCTCTGGGTGATTCACAGTGGGTTTGTGTCCTCCAGCCCTCTTTGGTAACCTGGGGTTGCTTTTCCCTGGGGCTTAACCAGAGTAGCTGCTTCTTTTCCCATGAAATTTGTATAGTGTGAAGTGGTGTGAAGCAATCTGGTTCCTCCCAAAGAGTGTTTGGGATGTGGCACAGACCAGTGGCTGGGATCTGACAGCTGAGGAATATCCTTTCCTGGTTGAAATGATGGGCTGCCATCAGCAATGCTTCCCTGCCACCCCTGCAGCACTGCTCCAAGTGTTCCCGTTGGAAAGTCTTCTCTCCTGTTGTTTACTTAGGAATCCTTATTTTATTTCTTGCAAAAAAGAGCTTTTTTCCCCCGATGTTTTCAAGTGATAGAAACCTGACCTTTGAAGGCTTTGTATTTCGTGAGTACATTTGAAAAGCCCTTTCATTTGTTGACTTCAGTCACTTTTATTTCACAGTGCACAAGAAGTGAAAGAACATCCTTTCTTCAAAGGCATTGATTGGCAGCAAGTCTATTTGCAGAAGGTAAAGGATGAAGACAGTAATTTTAGCTTACTTGGTTAACAGCAAAAGGAAAATAAGGCAAAAAGGAAAATAAGCCCCAACAGGTAAAGGACAGGAAACTTCAGAGTCCCAGTCCCCAGCACATGAGCTCACTGGCACAAATCTGTGGAGGGTTGTTGATGAAAGCTGCTGAGTATGCACCACTACAGATCTTCCTGATTGGTAATAGCAAGTTATTATTTCTCAGAGTCAAATGACTGCAGGGTTTGTTCAGCTTAACCATCTCTAAACTGGGGAGTTTTCCCCTGAAATTTTTGAAGGAGCTTTTATTAAAGGAGTGGCAACAACTTTGCACGGATTTAGTTTCAAGGGACACACTCTTGCACTGTCATGTGTTGTTTGTGCAAAAACGTAAAAAGGTTGTGTACAACTTACAGAGTGGAGTTAAATAATGTCCCTTAATGTGTCTCTAATTAGTGCTGCCTTTAATTTCTAGTACCCTCCCCCACTGATCCCTCCCCGGGGTGAAGTGAATGCAGCAGATGCTTTTGATATTGGGTCGTTTGATGAAGAGGACACTAAAGGCATTAAGGTACCAGCTTTGGGTGAGAGGTGGAGGGTGGCACTGGGGCTGCTGTGCTTGACTTTCCACGTGTGCTTGGCATTCCTTTGCTTTGGGGCTGCTGGCTGTGCTTTGAATTCCTTCAGGTTGGGAAACTCAGGCTGTGCTGGGATCAAAGAGGTGCCTTGGCCTGGGTCCCTGGTTTGTTGTTTGCCAAGTCCTTATGTTTTTAGGTTGACTGAACTCTACCTTTCTATCAAGAGTGTCATGGAATCATAGAATATCCTGTGGTGGGAGGGACCCAACCCCTGGCCCTCCCCAGGACACCCCACCAGTCCCACCCTGTGCCTGAGAGCTTTGTCCAAACACTCCTTGAGCCCTGGCAGTGACAAACTAAGTATTTCAAATGGTCAGAAAACAATTGGGAAAAACTCAGATTTTGAAGAATACCTAATGGTTTGTAGGGTTAAAGATTGTGATTTGCTTTTTGATAGCTTGGGGAAATTGAACTAAACCTTATTTTAATAGTTTAGTGGGCAGAGAGTGCAGTGGAAAATTCTTACAAATTACAAACTACATTAATGGTAGCAAAGTCTTAAGTTAGAAAAGTGGTAAAAGAAACTTTCAGGTTCTGATATTATTGAGAAACTAAGGAAAACAATATAAATGAAAAAAAAGTGAAAGCTGCTGGTCCTCTGGGACATGCATGGAAGTGGTGTGACACCCCAACCCTGCAAATTCCTCCCCTCTCTGGAGCTTCTCTGGGCTTTGGGACAGCAGGTGAATCAAAGCTTGTCTTTGGCCTGTCCCCTTTTCATCACAGAGTTCTGCAGTCAATCAGACCTTATTCTTGTTACTACAGGAGTGAGTCAGGATTGAAACTAATTGCTCTAAACTTTATCAGCAAAAAACCACATTAAGCACTCACTGAGTCTGAAAAGGAGCTCATCTGTCAGTGCCACTGGCTGTGGTGACAGGAGCTGGCACAGGAAAGGTTTTATGTGCTTAAAGAGAAGTGCAGAGAGCCCTGGATGCTCTTTATCCCAGAGAATTCTACATCTTCAGTGCCAGTGTCAGTCTAACAGGATCCCAGGCTCCTGCAATTCTGGAGTGCTGTAATTCAGAGGAACATTTTGTAAGAAGAAATCAGGTGGTCTTTTTATTTTTTGAGTGGGTCCTGTACCCTCAGTCGATGAATTACTGAGGATTCATGTTACTGGATGTGAATCATATGCCCAGGTCACAGCTATGTCATCTCCAGTTTAATCTCAGAATCTAATAGTCGAGGCTGCCTATAGGATAGATTTACTGGTGGGGGTGAGTCAGTGAGGGATATCACATCCAGCCCCCCTGGGGTGTCACAGGCCTTTGGAGGGGGCTGGACAATTCCTGCCTCTGAGTCAGCTGGGCCAGAGCTGCCAGCCAGGGCTTGGGAGCCATCTCAACCCTTGGGGACACCAGTCTGAGCCCCTTGCTGTCCTCCACGGCCCCTGGGGATTGGATTTGTCCTGCAGAGTGTCCTGTGAGCCCGAGAAGAGCATGTGAGCCTTGGGGTTAACATCTGGAGAGCCAGCAGTGGGTGCCTGTGGCTTTTCCCATTACTCAGGTGCCACAGGCAGTCCCTGGAATTGCAGAGAAGGGGGACGTGTGTGTTTTCCTGCTGGGATATTGCCACAGATCCCTGAAAAGGAGGAGAACATGTATTCCAGAAGAAGAATTAAACCAGGCTGGCCTGTCCTGCTCTTGCAGCTGCTGCAGCATCCCCATGGCTTTAAACCCCTCCAGGAGTGGGGACTCCACCACTGCCCTGTTCCAGTGCTGGAAAACCCTTTGGGTGAAGATTTTTTTACTGGTTTCTTCCAGTGCAATTCAATTTGAGTCCTCAAAGGATTAGTGGAGAAAAGTAATCCTTATAACAGAAGAATTGAGCTCTGCAGCACAGGCTGCTGAATTTTGTAGGATAATTATTAAGAATGTAAAACAAAGCTGTGGAAGCATGGAAGACATTGCTGTGGCAAAGATATCCTTTCATTTATTCATGGGATTTTTGTGCAACCAAGTTAGGAAGAGGACACTGAGGAATTATTTAAATGTGAATTCTAGAGATCATCATGGGACAGTGCTGAATGAGGATTTTAGGGCTGTCAAACCAAACAAGTTCTGAGCAGGTGGCCTGTTCTCTGCACATAAATTAATATCTTTGCTTAACTTAGTGTCAGTGCTTCTCTTGCTTGCATCTGTTTGTTTTGTGAAGGTTTGAGTTCAACACATCTCCTTAAATAATTCTGTTGTATGGGGAACTAATAACTGTTGGGGATAAGAATAGTGAAAATTACTAAACTGTTGGGTTTTTATGTTGTTTTTCTCTTGCAAGTTGCTTGATAGTGACCAGGAGTTATATAAGAACTTCCCTCTGGTAATATCGGAGCGTTGGCAGCAAGAAGTAGCAGAAACTGTTTATGATGCAGTAAATGCAGACACAGATAAAATTGAGGCCAGAAAAAGGGCTAAAAATAAGCAGCTTGGCCACGAGGAAGGTAATCTGTCCTTACACTTCTCTCCTCTTTTGCTGCTACATAGTAATTCCTGTGTTTGGAGTTGCACACCACAGGCACCCGTGGCTGTCGTTGCCCTGGGAGTCCTTAGAGTTCCTTTAGTCACTGTCGTGGTGATTAACATGTTTCTTAATGTTTGGAAATGCTGAATGATGACATCATGCTTTGGAAAGAGTGTCACAGAATCATAGATCCCAAAATGGTTTGGGTTGGAAAGAACCTTCAAGCTCATCCTGTCCCACCCCCTGCCCTGGGCAGGGACACCTCCCACTGTCCCAGAGCTCCAGCCTGGCCTTGGACACTCCCAGGGATCCAGGGGCAGCCACAGCTTCTCTGGGCACCCTGTGCCAGGGCCTGCCCACCCTCCCAGTCGGTGGGCTTTGATTTCATGACCAGGAGCTGAGGAGGGCCCAGGGAAGTCCTGCACAGCAAACTGCAGTTTGCACCAGGGCGCTGCATCCCAACCCCAGACTTTGGAGAGCAAGATCCACTCCTTTGGATAACGTGTTTTAATGAGTTACTTTTCTAAGTACCAAGTGCTGCTCTTGGTGACTGCAGTGCAGCCACCTCAGCCCATCCCATGGAGGCAGGACTGGGGCTCGGTGTGCACATGCCAGCAGGATTCCAGCCTGCTGAGGGCACATGCCCCATGCCCAGAACTCTGTCCCTGCAGGATGCCTTGAGGCTGCACCTTGGTTTGCTCGGCTGAGATTCCCTCTCGTTGTAGATTATGCCCTGGGGAAGGACTGCATCATGCACGGGTACATGCTGAAACTGGGGAACCCCTTCCTCACTCAGTGGCAGCGGCGTTACTTTTACCTCTTCCCAAACCGGCTGGAGTGGAGAGGAGAGGGGGAGTCTCGGGTGAGTGGGGCTGCACTGGGAGGCACTGGGAGAACACCCTGGGGCTCACGGCCACCCTGGAGGAGTAACTGCCCCGTGGGTGTGAGTAACTTATCTGCAGCATCACTGCAGTTAATCAGTAGCTACATTGCACAGAGGAGATGTCGAAGTGACTTGAGAAACCTGTTTACTCTGTTTTGTTGCCTTTTCGAAGGAATTTGGTAGTTGATGGTGTTGTTTTTCATTTAGGACCTCTGGACTATTTATACAAAAAAACACAGACTGGTAAGGTGACAATGCTATAGCATTTTGTTTCCAAGAAAATGCTATAGTGGCTGTAGTGTAGCCCAGCTGTGCTTACATGCAGGGCAGATAATTGGGACATTTAGTTAAGGAAGGGTTTGGAATTTAAGACATTGTGTCCTCTGCAGTCTATTGGGAAAGCTTTCCTGCACACTGCTGTGTATGTTCACTTTGGAAGCATTTGGTGCTTTCAGCTCTTTGACACAGTAAGATTGGATCCTTTTTTTTTTTAAACAGCAGTAATACTCGAAAAATGTATCAAATTATATGCAGCTCTGGAGGGAAAATAGTGAATATTCTGTTTGCAGACACACCTATTTGTAGATTCTTATTTCATGCTGTCATTACTGGCTTTCAGAGCTGATATTCTGTTGTCTCTATTGAAGCAACCAAGCCCCTTGTAAATCTCTCCCTTACCTTATAATCTATCTTTAGTTCATGACCCAGCCTTCAGAAATAAATGTTTGTGTCATGAATCTTAATGTTCATAACTTAATTCATTTGGGGAGTCCAGAAGAATGAGACAGTGACTTTATTTGATGGGCAACAAGCTTCTTTTTCAATTAATTCTCTGCTCTTTTGCAAATGCTGCAGCAAAACCTGCTGACAATGGAACAAATAGTATCTGTTGAAGAAACACAAATTAAAGATAAGAAATGCATCTTACTGAGAATTAAAGGAGGAAAACAGTTTGTATTACAGTGTGAGGTAAGACATTTGTTTTTTTGATAATTGGGTCAGGTTGTTTTAACAATTGACGAGTTTATCAGGTCCTCCTGTTAGGTGTGAAGCAGGGCTGAAGTGTTTGTCACCCTCGAGTTTTGGGAGCAGGAAACCTTCAGCTGTGCCATGGATTTCAGTGGCATTTGGGCCAAAACAAGCTCAGTTTTTTAAATAGCCAAAACCTTCAAACCTGTTCACCTTGCAGGGGCTCCCAGGGCCGTGTTGGCCCTCGCAGGGAGTTGCTGTCGCTCGTGTGAGTGTGAAGCACAAGAGGCCTCAGAACATTCTGCCTGGCCTTTGGTCCTTGAGAAAACTCAAGTAACTTCTTCAAGCGCTGCCTGAGAGAGAGAGAGGGGTGGGACACGAGGTGCCAAACTGCTTCTGTGTGTCTTGCAGAGCGACCCCGAGTTCGTGCAGTGGAAAAAGGAGCTGACGGAAGCTTTCACTGAGGCCCAGAGGTTGCTGCGCCGGGCCCCCAAGTTCCTCAACAAGTCTCGCTCCACGGTGGTGGAGCTCTCGAAGCCGCCCCTGAGCCACAGGAACAGCAACGGGCTGTAGGGGCCCCGAGCCGCCCTCACACGGGGAGAGCTGCCCTGGGCAGCGCGCCGAGTGGCCCGGGATCCTCGGGAATGACTTTGTGCGCTCCGGGAAGCGCCCGCAGGAGGAGGGGCCGCGCCGGGGCTCTGGCCGCGGGGGTCCCACGGACAGGCTGCCCCTCGCTCCCGTCAGTCCCACCCCCGCCGGGGCCCGGCCCTGCTCCGCTGCTCTGCGACTGCTGATGGAAGGCAAGGAAGAGGCTGCTTGCCCTGCGGCCCCCTCGGCTGGTGGCACAGGCCCGGGGGCTGGCACGGGCGCTGCTGGCCGGGGGGACGCTCCTGGTGACACTGCCCGGCCCTGCCGGGTGCCCCTCGCTCTGTCGTGTTGCCGTGTCCTTTCCAACCATTACTGCTGACTCTGTAATGACCTTCCTCCATACTGCTGATGATCAACAGTGTGACTCTTACGCACTTCAGAGTACTGAATTCTAACTGTCCTGTGGTTTAAATGTTATTGCTACTTCATGGGAGCATTGAACTCAAATATCCCCTTGGTTTGTTGTACTCACTAATAGTAGCTACCACGTCTTGCTTCTTCTACGTATCTGCAGTACTATAACTGACACAATAGAGTAATAATTGGTGAAGAGGAATTTATGGTAGCTTCATCTAGTGCTCTGTTGTATAAATCGACTATTTTAGCACAGTTTTTAAAGAGCAGATTCCTTTTGACAAGTTTACAGTGAACATAAAGACAGTTCTTTTCCATTTGAGGTCAACTGCACTTTTTAAAAATTAAAAAGAAATGACTCAAATCCAACGCATCCTAGTGCATGTGCTGGGTTCAGATGTCTGGGCACCTTGGTACGTGTTCCAGCTCACTCCAGTCCTGGGGCTCCTGGATCCTCCTCTGTTGGGCACAGGAGTGTTCTCACAGCATTGACAGCCCCAGTTTGCTCTGTGGCTGGGCCCAGGAGGTTTGTGCACATATCACACAGCTCAGCTTGTGAAAGGATCTTTCATTTTCTGTTCTAAAGGGTTCCAACTGTCCACATTTTAAAGAGTCTGAGAAAGCTGAGTGTGATACTGAGAGAAGGAGCTGATCAAATGCCAGGTTTATATTAATTCTGTGGAGGTATCAGTCGTGTTGTGTGGAAACTTGCTGAAGTCAAGATCTAATCCTGAACTATCTGACAGCTTCAAGCTCATCAAGTCAGCCTTGCCCTGGGTGTTGTGATGGTTTGAAGGCAGAGGCCACGGCTGAGTTTAAGCCTTGGAGAAGGTTTTCTTCTCAGCTATAGAGGTACAACCCTCATAGTCCCATGGACAGTGGGAGTTGTGTCTGTGTAAATGGGAGCAGAAGTTGCCCCAGCAGCTTTCCCATCCTCCTGGTGTGTGCAGTGTGTCACTGTCAGACACCCACAGAGTTCCACACCTCGTTCCTGGTAGAAAAGTAATAAAATTGGCTGTATTTGCTTCTAGAGCTGGGGCTGCAGAGGTTGTGCTTGTGCAAACCCTGTCTGACTCTCTGAGGCTGCACCAAAGGAAAAATACGTGAGACAATAATTCAGTGATTTTTC
>VXBA01005594.1:0-15862 GCA_013399895.1 Serilophus lunatus | reverse complement strand
CCCCCCCCATTTATTTTCCAAATTATTCTGTATAAAGAGTACCAGCCTCTCTGCCAGTGCTGCTTAAAAGTGATGTTGAGCATCTTGGCTGCTCTGTGAGGAGCAGTGTCACAGGGGATTGGTCAAAGGTTGGACTTGATGATCTTGGAGGTTGCCTTGATTCTGCATGTGGTATTCAATGTTTGGGATACAAATGTCTCATCCCACTGGGTGGTGTTCAGTTTTCCCTACAATACCATGCAATGCTCTTATTTCTCTTGTTGCTTTAGGAAAAACCCCTCAGATTGTGTTAAAACCTCCTTATGGTTCTTGTGTAATGTGTTTTTACTTTCTTAGTCCCTGATCAGTTCCATTCTTGTCCCTCAGTTTTTTCCCATGGCTGGTTTTCCCTCTCCCTCCTTGTTGGCAGTCTCCACTCAGCAGATTCCAGGCACTGGTGTCAGTGAGGAGGGGAAGGACAGGGCAGCAATGGGGAAAATGTGCCTCAAACCCACAGATTTTATATGAAACGAAAGCTGTGTATTGACTTAGAGAAATATGTGTATTTTGAGGTGTGATGGAGTTGGGATGACCCCAAAATGTCCTTGTTATCATGGTCCTTACTGCCCCATCTGGGCACACCCTCATCGGCCCTGCTCACCAGCCTCAGACAGAGGGGCAGGAACAGATTTGGTTTTCTTTAGTCATTTATTGACAATTCATAAAATCTTTTATGTTTGTGACCTACCTGTAACTGCTGTTGGGAGAGAAGGAGAGATTATCATGGAGACAAACTCCCGTGTGAAGTGGGGATCCCAGTAAGAAACGGGGTTCTGTGTGAAAGGGACTGGATCTGCTGGTGTGGAGGGAGAGCTGGAATTCTGCCCTTCAAGCCAAAATCCTGGGTACTGCTCCTCCCTGGGGTGGGTACCAGAGTCCCTGAGGTTTTTATCTTGATTCCTGATGGTGTTGCTTTGCATGAGGGTCTTCAGCTGTCTGTGTAGAAAGCCTCGTTGAGCACAGGGAGCATCAGGATTGTCTTTTCTGCATTTTGACCATATTTGTAAGACTTCTATATTTTTGTAATGTTCAGGGAAGTAAAGATAAAAGAGATGAGAGCTTCAGGCATCCACAGAGCTGAGTGAATGATTAAACACAGGCTTTTAAACAAATTATCTGAAAGACCTTTATAAAAGCTTCAGCTGTACTGAAGATTGGAGCATGTCTGGGAATTGTTTCTAATATTCCAAAGTGGAGAATAACACTGGGATAGGGCCACATCAACCACCCCCTGACACATCCACGTGTCCCCAGGGCTGCAGGGGTTGTTTCCTAATTACTCTTTGTTGCTGGAAAGCAGGAGTGATGGCATGAGAGAGAGCTGGGCTGGGGGTCCTGGGGCACTTGGAGGAGCTGCACCCCTGTTCCCCGTGTTTTTCCCTCTGCCATTCCCTCTGCTCTGAGTTAGGGTGACATTTTTTATTTGTAGGAGTTGCTGTAAATTAATGTCTTACTTTGGGAAGAGGGATACAGCAAATCCTGCCAAAACCAGAGTTTTACGAGCAGGAGAAGCAAAGCCATGGTAATTCCTGCTGCTGGCAGTGAGGAACCACTTGGAGCTGGGATGGGCTTGGCTGGTGACTCCTGTCTGAGTCAGGTGCTCCCTGGATGCTGGATCAGACCAGGTGTCCTGTCATTGCAGGTATAATTTTTTATTATTCACTTTATTTGGTAATTACTTTGCAAATTCATGGAGCTGTTGAGGAACATTTACTGATTCTTTTTTCAATACTTTGTCCAAGTGTTGGCTGTGTTACTTCTCCAAGTGTCAAAGCTTCTTCCTGTTTGTTGTGTTGAGCTTTTTGTCCCTGGTCCAGCACAGCCTGAGGCCACAGGCTCACAGCTTCTTCCCAAACCATTTCTGTGAGATAAGCTGGAGTGGATCCAGCTTGGATTGACATTCCTGGTATGTTCCCCCCACCCCTATTAGGCTTCAAAAAAACTTGGAGCAGGCTAAAAATAGCTGGCAGTGTATCTGGGAAGGCTGGCAGGTGGGGAGAGACCTGGGCTTGGGTACATTCGAATTTCCCTTCATGGGGTTGTCCTGAGCAGGGCTGGGAGTTGGACTTCAGTGATCCTTGGGGGTCCCTCCCAACTCAGGACATTCCATGATCCTGTGATTCAGCACCTCCCCTTTAGAAACCCAATGGGAGTTTTTCTTCTTGCACTTCTGTCAAGGGGTTAGAAGTGGAAATTGGATTGTGTGCTTGGGTTTGGTGTTGATATAAATCAGGTATTTGCAGTCCAGTGTGTAGGTAGTGGAAATGCTGCTGTTTTTGTGCTAAAGCAGACCTGTTCGGGTTGTGGTCCTGCCCAAGTGGCCACTGTGCTCAGCAGAGCTGCTCAGGGCTCCTGTTGCCCCCCAGCAGGATGGAGCTCCAGGGCTGTGCTGAGCTGGAACTGGCATTCCTTGGGTTTGCAGGCAATCAGCTCATCAGGGCTGGAATCCCTGCAGCCCTGAGCTGCTCTTGCCCTGGCAGCTGATCAGCTTTAGGAGCAGGTTCTTCAGTTCCATGCCCACGTCCCACAGGGGTGGCACTGAGCCCTCAGCACGTGGCAGGGGCACAGCCCCTTCACTCTGAGGGGTCACACCCAGAGCACCCCTGGAGGAAGGACTCAAGTGTACAGTAGACAGTAAATAATTCTAAGTGTGTTGATTAATATAAGGAATGAGTCAGTTCTACAAATTAAAGCCTGAAAAGTGTATTTTGACAAAGTATAGTATTAATTTTAATATTGTAAAAAAAAAAAAAGGAAAATATCTAAAATATACAGAGAAAATATGTATATCCAAATGTCTGAGGAGTTTCAAGATAATCTACTTTTGTTTCCTGTTGATTTCTATTCCATGGTGTACATATTGTGTGGATGGAACATTGGCTGTTTTAATACTATTGTTAAATTGTATTTTTATTTTGTGTTAAACTAATCACCACAGACTCAGCTTTATTTTGTTTATGTAAAGGTTGCTATGCTCTGTAGGTATAAACCCGAGAATTCTATTTTAACAGAAAAAGCATTTTATATTATTTATTAAATACATGTTTCTCCAACTTCTGACATTCCACAGAATTTCTGCTCCATATGTGTATGGAAGTGGTAGTTCCTTTGAAGCAGGATCAGCCAGCTTTATTCTGTTTTTCACAATGAAGTGGGAGAAGTCTCCCTGAGGATGTGCAGCTCCCCCTCCTCTCCCAGCCCAGGAACTCTGGGCTCTGTCAGGAGGTGGCTCATGAACAAAGATGCACCTGGAAAACTCCTGCAAATTGACTCCTTGATCTGATATTTCTAAATTTCCCCTTTGTCCCTCAGCATTCCAAGAACAAGTGTTTGTTCACGGGAATCTGTGCTGGATTAGTGGGAATTAATGACCTAAATTGGAGCAGGGAGGGGGTTTGGTGTTGGCTGGAGCTCAGCTCTGCCCAGGGAGTTGCAGAGCTCTGGAATTCCGAGGGTGAGGAGCGAGAGCCTGGCATGGTGCCCGAGCTGTGTGTGGGGGGCTCAGTAGGGCAGGGAAAGGTTGCAGGCAGCCCTGGCCACCAAAATGTACTCCCTGGAGGTGGGTTTGGTGTGTGAGGGTGGTCACTCGGTCCTCAGAGCCAGGCCAGAGCCCTCTGGGGCAGGGGCAGTGTCTGTAGGGAGCAGGACCCTGCTGTGTGTCACATCCCAAGAGGGGAGGGGACCCCCCCAGGGGACCATCCCTCGTGCTGGACCCCCCTTGCTGTCAGTACCCTCCTGGCACTGCTCTGAGCTGCTGCTGCTGCTGCTGCTGGGCACATCTGTAAAGACCCAACCCCAGCCCCTCCTTGCCAGGCTACAGAAATAGCCCCAGATTCATCAGGTCACTGTTGCTGAAAACAATTCCAGTCGTGAGCGTGGCCTCTGCAGTCTGAGCAATGCTGAAGGTGAACCAGCACGTGCTCATCATTTCCACCCTGGTGGGGCTGGAGGTCTGTGCTGGGCAGGGCTGAGCCCCGTGACATCCCCATGGTGGCACGTGGCGTGTTCCTGGTGCTGCTGGAGCCTCTCCTGGGGGACTGCCCGGGCCAGAGAGGGGGCCCTGCCTCACCCCTGAGCCTTCTTTGCATTTCCCCCCCTCACACCCGCCTGGTCCCATTTGGTTTTGGGGCTGGAGCTGCTTCCAGAGGGAGGTAGAGCCCCGTGGCAGGTGAGATGGTGCTGGAGGCACCGTGGCTCCTTGGCATCACCCCCAGAGAGGCGACAGTGCTGAGCCTGGTGCCCCTGGCCCGAGGTGTGTCCAGGCAGGGATTTGATGGAAAACCTGGGGACAGGTGAAGGCAGATGGTGGTTGCCCAGGGTCAGGTGTCTGGGCTCGTGTAGCTCAGTGTGTTTCCAGGCTGGAACAGGAGAGAGAAGGGCTGGGAAGAGGCTCTCCTGGCTGTAGCAGGGAAACGGAGAGAGCAGAGAGCAGGTGAGATGGCACATAAAAACGAGTCTGAAAAACAGAATAAAGCAGGAGCATCCTCGGAGAGGGGATTTGTGAGAACTTCCAGTGCCTCATTCGGTCCTTCCAAACAAAAAGGAGCAGATTCACACGAACAGCTACTCGTGATGAAGGAAATGATCGAAAGAGAACCTGTCCACAATGTGTAATTAATGGTGAGCAAAGCCAGGAGCTGTAAATAACTAATTTAGATATTGTATCGATGAGATCCTTCCTTGTTTTATGTACTTGGCTCTTTTCATATTTATTGTGGGGAGGGGTCCCCGTGCCGGGGGGGCTGCGGCACGTCCCTGGCGCTCCTCACGGACTGTCCTCGGAGTTTACAGCCCTCGCCCGTCCTGGCGGAGGCGCCACACTCGCAGGTTGTTTTGGCACAGCTAAGCTGCTTCTGTGTGTTGGTCAGTACAACTGCTCTCCTACGACCAGACCCCAATAAAAACCGTCCTTTGCGTGTGTGCTGGCGCCTGCTTCTTTCCCTTCCTGCTGGAACTGGGAGGGGAGGTGCTGGGCTGGGCCAAACTGGGCAGCTGCTCACAGGGCACAGCAGGGCGGACCCCTGTGCCCCACTGCCCCGCACACAGGTAAGTCCCTTTGCTTGTCCCCGTTCCTGAGCTCCGTGCTTGTCCTGTGTTTCCCGCTGCCAAGGGACACAGGGCTGTGTCCTGCTGGTGGGACAGTGCACGGGGAGAACCCTGGGGTGATGCTCAGCCTGGTGTGGGGGATCCCTGGCAGGGACTGGGAGGGGTGACCAGCAGTGGTTTTCCAGCAGCTCTGGAGATGCTCCGATGGTTGGAGCCAAGGAGGGGCCAGGCTCCCCCACGGCTGAGGTGCCATCTGGGACCATGTGAAGGATCACTCGAAGCCCCGTGTCCTCATATTATTCCTGGGTGGATTTGGGGTTGATGACGTGCTTGGAGCAACCCTCAGTCTCCTGCCAGGTGACTCCAGACTGACAATCCCATTTCCTTTTTCACTAACAGAGCTTTTCAGCCGATGTCCTGGGCATGTCCATGGACCTTTTTAGGTCAAACGTGGAGTGGCCAAGGGGGAGTGACTTCTCTGCAGCTGGGCTTGGGCTCAGCCTGCAGCCGGGCTGGGTGTTGGGTGCTGGGGTGGGTGGGACACAGGTCCTGTCGGTTCCCAGGGGTCACCACACGGCCACTTTGTTGGCCCTCTCCCACCTGCCCCGGCTGGGTGCTGACCATGCTGGCATTAGTGCCGGGGGCTATTTTGAGCTCTGCTCTCAGGTCCCTCTCCAGCTTGGCCCCATCTGGGGGCTGGAGCTGCTGGTGGAACTGGGGTGCTCTGGGGAGCCCCTTGCTGCACCTCTGACCCGTAATCCTGGGGATCACACTGGGCCCCCCTCCTGCAGCAGCAGAGCGTCCCGGGTGGGCTCACACCAACCCAGAGCGGTTCCCCCACATCTGTGGAGCACAAAAGTGTGCCCCGAGGAGGGCACAAACAGCGTGTCGGGGAGGGCACGGGCGCCACACGTGTGCCAGGGAGGGCGCGGGTGCCACATGTGTCCCAGGCGGTGCAGAGGCCAAGGAACAGGGGGGCCCCGCCGTGCCACTGCCTCTCCCCAGCCCAGCCCCCGGTGCCACCGCCGCGGGTATTTTTAGCGGTGACATGTGTCACCTCAGCTGCCACCGCGGCGGGGGCGGGGAGGCGGGTGCTGCCCCTCGGCGCTCCCCGCACGCCTCCGTGGCTCTCCGGCTCGCTGGGGTCCCGCACGGCGCCGGGCCCGGGGCGGGCAGCGCTGTCAGCGCCCCAGGTACGGGGGTCGGGGGGGCTCTGGGGAGGGGGGGTCGCCATCCGGACGGGCTTTCTGGGTGCGCTCGGCCGGGAGGGTTATTTTTAGATGGGGATGGATGGCGAGAGCGGCAGCCCCGGCTCCGGGGGCGGCTTCCAGGCGCGAGGCTGTGCTGGGAAAAGGGGCACGGGGCGGTGGGAGCGCGGGTGGGGACCGGGCCCCCCCGTCCTGTCGCTGCAGGAGGTGACCGGGGACCCCTCAGTGACCTCGGCTCTTGATGCCCCACCGGGATGGCAGCGGATCCAGGGTGGCAGCGGGAGCAAGTCCCAAATAGGGACCAGACCCAAACGGCCGCGGACCAACTGGAGCCTCGTCCCGCTCCTTGGATAGGGCGAGCAGAGTGGTGACGATGGTGGTCCCGGCCCCTGTTGGTGCCGTGCCCTGTGCTTGGTCCCCTCCATGCCTCGGTTTCCCCACGTGCAGGGCAGGACGGAGGGTGCCGCTCGGGCGGGCGGGTGGCGGTGCCCGGCCACAGGCACCCTCCTGGTCCGGGAGGGGGCACGGGGCAGGGGGCAGCGCCGGCCCCAGAAGGCAAGTGACATTCCTGAGCCGGCTCCTGGCCGCCCCGGAGCTCCTGCCCTTTACTGTACAAGGAGATGCGGCTGCCGGCAGGGCCAGGCGGGCCCCGGCGCGCTCGGAGCCTGAATGATCCCGNGCTGCCTGTGCCTGCCAGGGCTGGAGGTGGCCGCTGATGGTCCCTCCAGCATTTCCACACCGTCTTCTCCCTCGCGCCCGGGTTGCCATGCTCCAAAGTGATGCCGTGAGCTCAGGTTGGGCAATGCTCTGCGAGGCCACGGTGCTGCCAGCTGGCACAGCCCCGGGGCCACTGGCAGCTCCTGGCTAACTCTGTGCTCTCTGTGTGTGGTATGTCCCCACGTCTCTCCGTACAGCGCCGTCCTGCCTGGCTGCCACCATGGCCATCTCCTCGCGCCTCGCGCTCTGGGAGCAGAAGGGAAGTTTCAGTCCAGGGTGGTGCCACCTTTGGTGTTTCGTGGCTGAGCGGGGGGTTGGTGCTGGGGGGGTCTCAGCACAGCAGCCTCTGGGATGCAACTCCACAGCTCCCTGCACACTTTGCTCCTGCTGTGTCTGACCCCACCAGCTCCAGGCTCCTCCACAGCCTGGTTGTTCCGGTTTGAGCCATTCTGCCGTTGTTTTGTGCACATGGGTCCCTGGCGGTCTGAGCCTGGCAGGAGGCTGCAGGGTTTGGTGCTGGTGCTGCTGAGCGGGGCTGCAGCTGGGAAAGTCCTTTGCTGTGGGAGCCGCAGGAAGTGGGGCTGGTTTTGGCCTGGGGCCTGGCACAGAGGGACCTGCAGGGCTGCATGTGGCTGTGGTGATGCTGGAGCTGCTTCTCGACTCACTGCAGCCAGGACAGATCCTCGGGTGGCCGTGCCAGGGCAGAGCTGGCAGCGCATGTCTGATCCTGCTGCAGCAGCCCTTGGTGGCTGTGGAAACCTGGGCGCTTCTCTGTGGGCTTTTCTTCTCAGTGCTTCTGCTCACCACAACATCCCTGAACCAGCCTGGTGCCCACAGGTGGCCCGTGGCCTTGCCAGGAGCCTGGGCAATGCCTGCAGCTAATGGCAGAGCCGAGCAGAGTGCTGTGCTCAGCTCCTCCACCACTAACGTGCCCGCGGGGCTCTGCCGGGGTCCTGTGTGTGCCCACCCCATAACCCACCTCTGCTCCCGTGAACAGATACGGGACGAGGACCGGGGGCCGCCCCCGTCCGCCCCTCCCCTGCTCCTGTCGGTCATCCCCGGGGGGTTCATCAAGCAGCTTGTGAGGGAGACTGAGGAGGAGGCCAAGGCGGCAGCGAGACGGAGGAAGGAGAGCAGGGCGAGTGGGAAGGAGGAGGTGAGTGCTGGTGAACCCCACGCTGGCCGGGCTGTCCTGCTGGGCCACTGGCCGTGTGTCCCTGGGTGTCCCCAGCTGTCCCCAGCCCCGAGCAGCTCCTTTGTGGTCCAGGGACTGTGGGTCCCCCACCGGCTGCAGTCAGGAGTCTGGGGGTATTTGGCATGAGCTGGGCTGGACAGCGAGGCCCAGGCTCACAGCGTGGTGGCTGCGGCAAGCTGTGACCCCAGCCTGGCACAATTAGTGCAGGAGACTTCATTAATGCACCTCACCAGTCTTGATTTGCTTAGTTGGAAGGTGAGTAACTAAGCAGGGTGTGATGCTCTCCAGTTCAGCTCAGAGTGCAGGAAGGGGAGCGTGCAGGGTGTCCCTGGGCACAGCACACGATGGTGACTCAAGGACGTGGTGAGTGGAGGGTCAGGATGTGACCCAGTGTGAGGAGGAGAAAAAAGAGGCCACCACTGACTGCAGCCAGGTCCAAGGAGCCACCCACAGCCATTGGTTGTGCCCAGAGGGAGCGGGTCCAGGCTGCAGCTCCACGTGCTGACGTGCTGTGTGTGGCACAGGCATCCCACACCAGGCTGCAGCTCCCAGGGCTGGGCTGAGGTTGGGTTCTTCACCCTGTCCCTGTCAGACTCTGCTCCTCTCCTTTGCTTGGCAGCCCGTGGGGAAGGACGGCGAGCCCCGAGTCAGGGACACGCTGCAGAACGGGCTGAAGGCAGAGGGGCAGGTGGGCAAGGGGGTCACTGCCCCCCCCAGCAAGGAGCTGCCCCCTGACAAGGCTGCACCGGGGACCATCCCCAGCAAAACCCCATCCTCTGCGCCTGGCCTGGCCCCCAAACCAGCAGAGACACCCCCAAAACCAGCAGAGACCTCCTGCAAACCAGTGGCAACATCCTCAAAACCAGCAGAGAATTCCTGCAAACCAGTGGCAACACCCCCAAAACCAGCAGAAACACCCCCAAAACCAGCGGGAACGTCCCCAAAACCAGCAGAAACAGCCCCAAAACCAGCAGAAACGTCCCCAAAACCAGCGGGAACGTCCCCAAAACCAGCAGAAACACCCCCAAAACCAGCGGGAACGTCCCCAAAACCAGCAGGAACGTCCCCAAAACCAGCGGGAACGTCCCCAAAACCAGCGGGAACGTCCCCAAAACCAGCAGGAACATCCCCCAAAACAGCAGAGGCTTCCCCCAAACCTGCAAAGACCTCTCCCAAACCAGCAGAGACACCTTGCCTCGAGGGTCCCAAGGTGGCAAAGCTGTTGTGGCCTGAGAAGAGCCCCAAGGACCCCCAGCAGGGGGGCAGCCCCCCAGCTCCAGCCCCTGCACCCTGCAAAGTCCCCCAGCACAGCAGCAAAGTCCCAGCAAAGGAGAGGACCATACCCAAGGGGATGGGCCCTGAGAGCACCAAGAAGGAGAAAGGGACACCCCTGAGGCAGGAGGAGCCCCCAGCCAAGGCAAAAGGCCAGAGGGAGCAGTTGCCAGCCAGGAAAGAGCCGGAGAAGATGAAAAAAGATGTTGGAGGTGTCAAGAAGGAGCCAAGGGAATCCAAAACATCTGAAAAAAATCCAAACAAGTCAGATGGACTCAAGGGACAGCCCAGAGGAATCCAAGAGAAGTCCAAAGATGTGGGAAAGGAGATCAGGAAGATGAAGGAAGAACTGGGAAAGGGTAAAGAGGTGGCCAGAGAGAGCAAAGGGGTGGACAAGAGCACAGACGAGGCTAAGGAAACATCGGGAAAGAGCGAAGAGACGAGCAAGGGCATGGACGAGGACGAGGGGAAAGAGGTGTCAGGAGAGAGCAACGGGATGAACGAGGGCATGGACAAGGACCAGGGGAAAGCAGCGTCAGTTGAGAGCACAGACAAGGACCAGGTAATGTGGATGCTACCTGGGGTTTTGGGGCACTGCTGCAATTTTCTGGTTTCATGCAGCTCTTCCTGTTCCCATGGGCTTGGCTTGGGGCTGGGGGGAAGGCGGCCCCAGGGCTGGATGGGTGGGCAGCAGGGAGGCAGAGGGGGTCTGGCTGGAAGTGCTGCTGTCCAGGGGGCAAATGCAGTTTGTCCAGCTGAGTTTTCTTCACACTCCTGCCCAATTCCCCTCTCTCCTCCCTGCAGGCTCCGAGGGATGTTTGGTACGAAGCAGAGAAGGTCTGGCTCATCCAGCAGGACGGGTTCACGCTCGGTAACTTGCCTTGCTCTGCCCTCACTTTCCAGCCCCAGAGATGAGATGTGCTGGGAGCAGGGTGGGCACTGGGTGCTGTCTGTGCTGGCCGTGCCCCAGGGGGGGCTGTGTTTGGATCCGACCCCTTGGCACCCCCGCACGCCCACAGGCGGCTCTGCCCCGAGCTGCCTCGGCTGTGCCACGCTGCAGAGACTCACGAGCCCCTTGTTGCAGCCACCCAGCTGAAGCCAGACGTGGGGACACCCGAGCTGCCGGCGGGGAGGGTGAGGGTGCGCCGGGACAGGGACGGCGCCGTCACTGAGGTGGACGAGGACAGCGTGCAGAGGGTGAGCCTCCTCCCCAGTCTGGGCTGGTGCAGGGGTGGCAACCCTGGTGCAGGGCATGGTGGTGCCCCTCATGCCCTGCCCCCGGGCTGGAGGGGTCCCAGGGGCCGGGTGGCAGCGGGTTCAGGCACAGCTTGTGCCATGGCAGAGCTCCAGAGCTCTCTGGCTCTCCCCTGGCAGACCAACCCCCCCAGCCTGGATCAGGCCGAGGATCTGGCCGCGCTCATCAGCCTCAACGAGTGCAGCGTCCTGAACACGCTGTGCCAGCGCTTCCGTGCCCGCCTGCCCTGCACCTACGCCGGGCCCAGCCTGGTGGCCATCGCTCCCGGCCTGGTGCCCGCCGGCGGCGTGGGGAAGGTGAGTGGGGGCATCTTGGGACGGCGGGACCCCCCGTGGGAAGCGCCACCGAGCCGAGGGGCACAGCGGCGAAGGGCGCCGGGTGCGGCGGTGCCGGCAGGTGGCACCGTGGGACCGTCACAGCGCGGGGATGCTCGGGGGACACCCGGGGCTGGGGATGCTCGGGGGACACCCGGGGCCGGGGATGCTCCGGGGACACCCGGGGCTGGGGATGCTCGGGGGACACCCGNCCGGGACCGGGGATGCTCCGGGGACAGCCGGGACCGGGGATGCTCCGGGGACAGCCGGGACCGGGGATGCTCCGGGGACAGCCGGGACCGGGGATGCTCGGGGGACACCCGGGGCTGGGGATGCTCTGGGGACACCCGGGGCTGGTGATGCTCTGGGGACACCCGTGATCGGGGATGTTCGGGCACACGGATGTTCTTGAGAGTGCTTAGGGCTGGGGATCCTCTGAGGACATTCATGACTGGGAATGCCCGGGGGCAGGGATGCTCTGAGGATGCTCAGGGATGGGGATGTTCTGAGGTCACTCAGGACCAGGAATGCTTAGGGCAGGGATGCTCTGAGACACTCAGGACTGGGTGTGCTCCGAGGGATCCCCTGAGGACACTCAGGACCAAGGATGCCCAGGGTCGGGGATGCTCTGGGGGATGCTTAGGGCTGGAGGTGCTCTGAGGACACAATCTCCAGGAGTTCTGCATTTTGGGGAGAAATCGTCAGCCTGAGTGTGAACGTCTTCAGATTTTTCTCTCCAAGAAGCCTATTTTGGGATGCGCCCTGCCACTCTCTCCCTGCCCACAGGCTCCCCGGGGGAAGCGGGACCACCTGCCCCCACACATCTCCTCGCTGGCACACAGAGCCTACAGGAAGCTGCTGATGCAGCGGCAGGACCAGGCCATTGTCCCCTTGGGGCGCAGTGGGGCCGGCAGGAGCAGGTGCTGCCAGGGTGCTCTGGAGTACCTGGTGGGGCTGGCGGGCAGCGTGGACGGCAGGGTCTCAGGTACGGGGCTGGGGCTGCTGGGAGCCCCCACGGAGAAGGGGCTGGGTGCTGGGCAGAGGCAGCACACAGAGGCTGTGCAGGCTGGGGGGCACACAGGCACGGAGGCGATGCTGTTTCCATCTGCTGACCTCTGTCTGCGCCGTTCCTGGCCCGGTTCATGCCCCTTTGGGTGGTTCCCAGGCAATCAGTGTGGCTGCGAGTGCTACTGCCCCAGCCCAGACCCTACAGGTTTGCTGTTTGGACAAACACCAGCATGAGCACCAAGAGGGGATTACTTGAATTGTTCCCGTGCTCGAGGCAGCGCTTTCCCACTGATCAGGTTCCTGGTGACGTGGGAGGAGGCGCTGCTGAGCACTCAGTGGCTTTGGAGGGCAGGGTTGGGTTTCGGGGCTCCCTGGGTACACCGTGCTCTCGCAGAGGGCTGACCAATGGCCTGGAGCAGGGTGGAGGTGTGGACATGCTGGCACAGCCCCTTCCTGTCAGCAAACATGTGCTCCCGTGGTGTGGGATGCTGACCCCTTCCCTGGCCAATTCCCCACCCTCCCCGGGAGGAGCAGGCAGAGGGGAGCCAGGAGGAGACTCCTCCTCGGCCCCTGCAGGGGTGCTCAGGGGGCTCTGGGGCTGGTTTTGCAGTGGAGAAGATCCAGGCGATGTTCACAGTTCTGGGAGCCTTTGGGTCAGTGACCACCAGGCACAGCAGCAGCTCCACGCGCTTCTCCATGGTCCTGTCACTGGATTTCAGTGCCACTGGCCAGATCACCGCTGCTCATCTCCAGGTACCTGTCCCCTGGTGAGGCAGGAGGGCTGTGTCTGAAACTGGAGGTGCTTGGGATGGGGGTGAACCCCCCTCCTGCCCAGGCTGGCTGTGAGGAGCGATGCCCCCCTCCCTGCTCCTCCTGAGCCAGAGGTGCCCAAATAGCGCCTGAACAAGAGCTCTCTCAGCAGCGTGGTGGGGTCCCCCGGCCTTCCCCCCTCCCAGGCAGGGAGTTCAGAGCAGTGCTGGCATGAAAATTTTATGAGGAAATGTATAATTCAGCGTTTCATTAGCAGCACCTCGCACGGCCGCCTGGAGCTGACACCTCTGAGGGCTTTTATCACCGGCGGGGCTCTTATCAAAGGCTCTTTAATCAGAGCTGCCGGTGCCCCCGGGCCTTGTCTGAAGGAGGAGAGGGAGCACCAGGGCTTCCCATTGCTGCTCCCACTCTGCCCTGGCAGAGCCAAGGGCCCAGCGGGGCTGTCCTTGGGCAGGGATGGGGACGTGCCCACTAGGACCATCCTGGGATGTTCACGGGAGGATGGGACAGCCTGAGGGATTCCCAGCTCTGCAGAGACTCACTCCTGCTGTCAGTGCTGGCACTGAACGCTTTTGTCAAGGCTGGAGCTGATCTGGTTTTGTCTCAAGCCCAGGCCATGACTTACCCAGACCCTGCAGCATCTTGGCCAGGGCCACCACGCTGCCCAGAGCTCCAGAGGTGTGTGGGGACTGCGGGTGCTGCATCCACGTGCTGAAATGCTGCCACTCGATGGCTGGGGCACGATTCAGCTCTTCCTTGCACAGCCCTGGGAGGGAAGAGCAACCCCCAAATCCAGCCACGGCCCTGCAAAGGGAAATCCAGCCCTTCCTTGACAACTCCCAGTAGCATTTCTCGCTCTCCAGTGCCCTCTGTTCCCTCCCCAGACTTTGCTGCTGGAGAGAGCTCGCGTTGCCCAGCAGCCCGATGGAGAGAGCAGCTTCAACATCTTCCCCCTGCTGCTGGCAGGGCTGGATGTGGCAGAGAGGTGGGTGTGAGGCTTCCACAGCACAGGGCAGCCCTGCTCCCCCTTGGCTGCCCGGCTGTGGGTACCCCCTGCCCAGGGGATCCCCACTGTTTTTACCTAAATTTGCTGCAGCAAAGGGATTTTTGAGACTTCTCTGATAAGAGATTGAGAGAGTGATTGTGTTAGTGACACTGCAGGGATCTTTATATACAGAGATTTTCTAGGAAATTGGCATTTTCTGATCTTTTTTGCCCCTTTGCTAAAGCTGGAATTGAGGTGATAAATGAGTCAGAGATCCCTTTCCCTCTCGCCGTGTTTCCCCCAGGCCACGTGTCCCTGGGCAAAGGCTCCTGCTGTGTCTGCTGCCCTTGTGTGGGGCAGCTCTGTGGGGGCCTGTCCCACCCTGCTCCCTCGGGTGTTGCTGTAAAGGGGCTCTGTGGGTGCCAGAGCTGCTCCTGGGGGGAGGGCAGGGGGCTGGGGGTGCTGGGAGAGGCAAGGAGGGAGCCTGACTCATTTTCTGTGACTACTCCCAGGACGATGCTGCACCTGCACCAGGTGGCTGAGAGCAATTGCTTTGGGATCAAGCCCTTCACAAAGGTAGGGAGAGAGAAATGCTGGAGCCTCGTGTCCACCTGTAGCAGGATGCTGGAGGGAGGGAGCGAGGGAGTGAATGCTTGGATGTGAGGAAGCACCACTCTGACAGCCCCAGGGGAGCTGCTGGGACTGGGGCTGCCCTGCCTGGGATCTGCACTTGGGTTTTGGACACACCCCAGGCACCTTGGGAATACATCCTGCTACTGCAGGGTCAACTAACCCTGGTGTTCCCCTGCAGCAACAGCTCCCGAGGGCAAGTGCAGCCTTTGGAGGGCCCAGACTGTGATTTTTGAAGGGTTAAAAGCTCCACAGCTGATTCCCAGCTCCAGCCACTCATTAGCCTGAGCTGTTTGCAGAGCCCTGGCAGATTGTCCACAAGCCAAAGTGCTGGGATGAATCACAGCAATTTGCAGTTACATCATCTATCGATAAATCCAATATTCTGTCTTCATTAGGGAGCCCCTGTGCCAGTCCATCAGCCAAAGGAATCATTGGCTGCTGGAGCAGCAGCTCCGGGGAGGGCACAGTGGAGTTCCCACTCTGCTGATACAGCAGATTTGGGTTCAGAGGCAGGGCTTTACCCTCCTTCCACAGCCCCCAGTTCCCGTGGGGTCCCCATCCCAGCATGGGGGGGTTTTCCACTGGTCCTTGCCCAGGTGGGGTGCTGCCTGCTGGAGCCTGCAGTGCCAGGGCAGCCTCGGCTCCGGGAGTGCAGGAACGCTGGGGGAGGTGTCTGTGGTGGGGGGTGGCAGAGCAGGTCCTGCTGGTGGCCGGCAGCTGCACAGCTGTGGACAGATGTGTTCCCTGGGAAGTGAGGGGATGTGGCTGGATGGGACCCTGAGCAGCCTGGTCTAGTGAAAGGTATTCCTGCCCATGGCAGGGGGTGGGATGAGATGAGCTTTAATGCCCCTTCCAACCCAAACCACTCTGGGATTCTGTGGTATAAACCTTCTGTCTCCAGCAGCTGCTCTGTCGACCCTCCTGAAGTGGGAATTAAATGTCCTCATACGACAAGGTGATGTCCACAGGCCTGGTCCTAACACCAGGCTCTTGGGGGACCTGCCAGCAGCTTCTCCACTCTGTCCAAACTGTTCTGAGGGTCCTTTCGTGCCCTTTTGTCTCTGTCCCAGTGGTTTCCACGCTCGCTTTTGTTGTGTACCCACCGTGCCTGTGATGCTCAGTGACACTCCCTGCCCATCTCTTCCCTCCTGCAGCCCGAGGAGAAGCAGAGAGCCTCGTTGGCCTTTGCCCAGCTCCGGGCTGCCCTGGGCACACTGGGTGTCACCCTGGAGGAGCAGGTGGCCATCTGGCGAGTCCTGGCTGGCATCTACCACCTGGGAGCTGCTGGGGCCTGCAGAGGTGAGGGGCCACTGCCTCCCCTGCCCGTGCACCTGCTCTGGAGGCAGGGCTTGGAGCAGAGGGGAAGCACATCCCAGCAGGGCTTGGTGCTGGGGTGTGTGGGGTATGGGAGGGTGTGGA
>VXBA01005593.1:483832-541114 GCA_013399895.1 Serilophus lunatus | reverse complement strand
TATTTCCTGAGAGACCCTACCCTGATGATGATAAATCCTCTTTTTATTTCTAAGTTCCTTCAAAACTTCCCTGCCCATCCAGACTGGACATTTGCCTCATTGACTCCTCTTTCGGCACACAGGAACACACTGTTCCTGTGCCCTCAAGATCTCTGTTCTGAAGCATGCCCATCTTTCCCGGATACCTTTGTTTTCAAGGGCTGTTTCCCAAGGAACTCTCTGTATAAGTCTCCTAAACGGGTCAAAGTCTGCCATCCTGAAGTCCAATGTAAGGGTCTCATTGATGTTTCTCCTGATATCACCAATTATGGAGAAATCTATAATTTCATGATCACTGTAATGATTTGGTCAAGATCCAGGAGTTAAAAGCCTTTTTGATTACAGGACAGGCACTTTGAAAGCAGTACAACAAATGGTGAAATGCACTCATAGATGGTCATGAAACATTTGATCCATTAAACTGACTCAAGTATTCCAAATCACTATGGGAACTTCAGAATTTCCCAAAGTAAGGTGTGGGAGCAGATGAACTGGCAGCTAATGAAGTAAAATGGCATTCAAAAGGGGATTATACAGAGGAAATACTATTTAAACTTTGAAGACGATGGATAACTACAATATAAATCAAAAACCCCACATGTCCTTGGGTACAGAGATGACCAGCTGAAAACACCTTTTTACCTCTCAGCTTTCCTAGACAAGCTCTGCAAAAACACAACTAGGAACAAAATGGGGGGGCCAGTTTGCTACTGCACCAAAATATGTTGCATCTTGATGTTAATTGTACCCAACAGCATAAACGAGCTATGAGAACATCTAGCTGCAATGCTACAACAGTAGAATCTTCTCTTTCCAATAACAAATTTATCACTTTTGTGTCATTAACACTGATAACAAGAGCAAAATAACGTGTGACAGCTCACTATGCTATTATATCAATGAGTTAACCAAGTCCAATCCAAAAAATATGTAAACTCAAGGTAAAATTTCTTTTCTGCAAATTGCAGCAATGGAAATGAAATTAACCTGCATTTAGTTCAAAACCTTTTTTCACTGGAAACTCCTTTTTAGAAGTCAGTAGTTTTGCCATAATTATGTTACTGGCCTGTTTCCTCAACAGTCTCAAAAGACTTTCCTGTAAAACAGCTTAAGTGCACATCCTATTCTGTAAAATGACAGAGTGCATAATATCAGAGTATCCATCACATACAGATGATGTGATTTTTCCTTTGCCAACAGGGCACGTAAGAATAAATCAATCAAACAAAAAATATCTCAGCACATCTTAGTGAAAGCATGCTGGAACAAAAACTTCTTCCTGCTAACTTAGTAACAAAGACAACCGAGATAAAGACACTTCGGGTCATCTCATCAAATATCATTATTCCATATTTAAGAGAATGCTTTCACAAATACCCCTGAAATCTTTCAGCAAACTGCTATAGCACAATTTCCAGGGATTCTAGTGATTTCTCTGAATCCAAAGAAGTAACAAAAGAATTTCATCTTTGTCTCCTTAACAGCAGCCACAATAGCCCAACAGTGCCCAGCACCACAAACCTCTGTGCTCACCTTTGCACAGACAAAGTGCTCTCACAGGGAGGCCAAGAGCTCTTATATTCCACCAGCCAACAGCCATTCATCAGAGTATAAGCAGAAGTCTATAATCTCACAATTCAGAACAGGCTTATTAAAAAGCTGATGAAAGAGTTTTGTTGCTGTTACTTTTATTTTGTTTTCAGAATAACTTGCCTGCCTTGCTACTTGCTAGCACCGTTACAAGTAATATTAAATTACTTCTTAGCATCAGCTGGTGGAGAAATTAATCCTTTGAGCTTTCAAATCACCCACATCTATGCATCACTTCCTACTTTGCAAAAGGTATTTCCAACCTAGAGCCATCTCTTCATTTTGGAACCCATAAGAAAATATTTGTTATTCCCTCCATAGGCTCTCGCTGTCATTAGGGACTAAAATTATTCCTTAGCTGGACCAATTTCCTTTTCATGCTACCCCAGTTCAGGTGGTGGTTAAATAGCAACAGCTTTGTCAAAATTCACCCATTAGAAGTAAAAAAATAAAGTATGTTCAAAACATGAAGAAACACAAAATCAGAGACAGATTCCCAAACATGCTCATTTTCAAGGAATTATTTAAACAGAAGACAAAAAGAAGTTGGATGTATGGATTCAAATCTGAACCTGAAGAAAAACCAAACTCTGCAGCACCCTTGCAGGCTGCTCACAAATCACTGGCTCCTAAATTAAACACAGGAAACACTGTGTGACACACCACCACCACCTCCCCCTTGCCTCAGTATTTGCCATTATTTGCACTACTGTCACTATCTGCAAGGTATGGTTGCCTTCATATGGACCTTAATGTCCATGGACTGTAGGGAATCATCACAAAAGGGAAAACCAGGGACATAAAAGCAGAGTGGAGCCAAGCAGGCAGCACATGCCCCATAACAGCCAAAATTCAGATGAACAGATCAGGTAACATATATTCAAGTAAGTATAAACCAGTGTAAAACACGGACTGATAGTTTCAGCTATCAAATTACAGGAAAAAAAGAAAAAAAAACTTGTAGAAATACAATACCACTATAGACAAAATTTTAACCTGGAAATACTTTAACAGATTAGTCATGTTATATTTACTTGAAAGTTTGAAAATAAATGTAATAGTTTTGGTAAACAAAAATGAACTATTGTGTCCACATGAGTATTTTTAAAATAAACACCTTGCAAATAATAGTCTAAGATTTTTTTTTTTTTAAGGAATCAGACTTATGCTATCCCGTAACAACAGTAGGCACTAATGCTTTTTGACACTTCAGATTACTTGTTTGGTATCAATTCCAGCCCCCACTGAGGAAAAAATGAAATACTGAAAGAAACTCAACATATTGTTAAGACAACCACATAATGCCAGGATATATTGCCTTTGGTGAAAAGATACTGTCAGTAGATTCACAAAGGGATTCATGCAGAGAAGAGGTATCAAGTAAAGTAAAAGCACCAGCCTTTCCAGGGCTGGTTTTAACACTTTCTGGAAGGGGATTAAAAAACAACTTCCTTCCCAGCAGAGCTTGACTCTTCTTCAAGGGAACAAGCAAAAGTCAAGAGGAAACAGCATCAAGCTGCAGCCAAGGGAGGTTTAGACTGGGTATTTGGAAGAAATTATTCACTGGAAGGGTTGTCATGCAGTGGAACAGGCTGCCCAGGGAAGTGGTGAAATCACCATCCTTGGAAGTGTTCAAAGGAGTGTGGCACTTGGGGACGTGGTTTAGCGGTGGACCAGGCAGTGCTGGTTTACTGGGTAGAGTTGACAATTTTAGAGTTCTTTTCCAAACTTAATGATTTTGTGATTCTATTCCACTTTACTGAGGAGTGCCTCCAATTTCTGCAGCGACTAAAGCCTGAATAATGTCTAGTCTTTACCACTACACAGATAGTTTACTTATCAACCAGGGAGATTATAACATGCCCCTATTTCAGTTCATAAGCCTGTGTCTTTGAGATGTTTCCTCCTGTCATACTTGACATGCACCCACACACTCGATCAGGTTTTGGAGTTTTTTTCTGAACATCAGAACACTACTACTTTGAGCAAGCTGCTATCTTCAGAACAAAGACTGCAATTTTCCATTTCAACTGTAGTAATAACAAAGCTTTTAAGTGGGAGACGTCCTGTTTCACAAGAGTCTGGAGCACCACGTGAGTTCAGAACACACCCGAGGCCCTCCCTCTGCTCAGCTTACTGTGTTTGCTGCACTCTCAGATACTGTTTTAGTCTTGTGTAAGTCAGTTGCTTCTGTTACAAGGCCAACACAGCTTGGACAAAAATCTGTTCATCATGAGACCAGTTCATGAAGACTCAATAAAATACATAAACTATTCTGATTCAGAGAATATTCCAATTTTTTCCTATTATGTAAGTTTTTTTCCTACACCTACTCACACAGGATTATTTTTTAAACCAGGAATATCCACTCCTCGCTTTTCTGTGCCCTACCACCTCCTTATCACTTGCCATAAATCAAATGCTATTGCAGAATTATGGTATTCAAACCCTGGAAAAAGTGAAACTGATAACCTGCATCTTCCCACATTCCTTAAGATTTAACCAAATAGAGCAGTACACAACAAGAAGCTATTTATCAGATGAGATGGATGACTCAAAAGTGGGATAACAACAGCATAGTTCTTGTAATACATAAAACACTGAAGGAAGCAACAGCAAAATGTTGACAGGGAGGCAAAAAAGGAGTTCAGTTTTTCTGGACATTATAAAAGAGGATCATTTTTATAGGGCTTTAGGTCTTTGTATAAATTGGCTACTCCCTAGCCTGAGAGTGACATGAAAGATGTGTTTCCTGAAGCAAAGGGGAAAAAGGAAATAACGATGAAGACATTGATGGAGACAATATGGAAAAGTTCAACATGTTGAGTTACTTTAAGTTTAGAAAAAATGTCAGGAATCCAGGAAAGAAAAAAATATTACAGAAGGGAGGATAGTTTAGTTTAATTTTTTAAAATGTGTTGGAAAGAAAGTTATAATCTAAGAGGAAATACTGCAGCCAGTAAAACTGATTTAAACCCTCTAAATTGCAGCCAGGATGATGACAGGAATTGAAAAACCATCCATTAGAATCAAAGAAAATGTCTAAATGAATATTTAAAATTAAGTAAAACACAGGTTACCTGAGGAAGAATAATTCACTAGTAGGACTCTGAAAAAAAAATGAGACAAAATGGCAGGGACAGTTTTACCACTGCCCCATCATCAGTGGAGCTGGTCAACTCTGGGCTAGTCATCAGTCTATTCACTGATATTTAGGAATAAATAAACCTGTCATGACAAGGAAGAGGAATAAATTAGTACAGCATTAAGAGCCCTTTTCAACTCAAATTATAAGCTGCCTTGTTTTTGTAAAAAAAAAACAAAAAAACCAAAACAAAATAAAACAAACAAACAAAAAAAACCAAACAAAAAAAACCCCCAAAAAACCCAGAAAACCCACAAAAATATGCGTTGGAGGTTTTCTGCAGCTTCCTTTTTGTGTTCAAGAGCTTTAGTTTAAACTGCAAATACAAGAAATTAAACTGAGCCTTATACAAGGTCCTTAGCTTGGTTTCCATGGACAAATATCGTAACATCAAAGCAATTCTCAGATTTCTTCCAGAACTTCTGGCAGCGTTTCATCCTATTCCTAGAACACCTACTTCATTACTGGGGCAATGAAATGCTTCTTCAAATACTTACCAATATTGTGGCTTATTATCAAGGGAGATGCACACATAAATATACTGTTATGGAGGAAGGAAGAAATTACAGACCCTTATACTACGATTTGGCTTCTTAAAACAAAATATAAACTCACAACACATACGTATCACAATAAAACCGAATGAAGGGCTTAATACCAGCAGATTTAATGTAAGAAGCCTATATGAATCTAACCCAAGGTCTCTGTCCTTTTAAGCAGAAACAAATTCAAGGCAGAAAATAGCCAAGATTAAGCAACTGAAAAGTGAAAAAAGAAATATTTCAAAATTAAATTCTATCTTCTGGTTTCTCTTGAAAATATGTCTTCTCTTTGAAGACTCTGATATAAAAATTAGGAGCCTTCTCAGGTCCTAAGTTTTGCTTTCAAATTAAAAAAAAGTTTATACTTGAAAGGTTTTGATCAATAAAAAGACAGCCTTACGCAATTGGATAAACATTCCTGGATATTCTGGAAAGGTTGTAACTTTGCCAAATCTACAAAAATTAAAGAAAAAAATGGTTACAAAAAACTTTTAAATTTATCTGCTTGTTAGGTCGCCTGAGCAGAAACTACTTTAGAATCATGTAACACAGGACAAACCAGGTCTTATTTTCAAAGGTGGTGGTCATGGTGGTAAAACCCAAAGGAATTTCACATGCCTGAGATGCCAACAAAGAACTTAATAATTAAGTGATTTACTACAGTATTTTGATACTATAATCTGCCCACAATACCGGAATAGCTCAAAGAAAAATTCAAGCAACCCTGGCTAATTACTGTCTCTTTAAACATTTAATGTGCATATTTTCAAATGTTTAATATAATGCCAGATAAGAACATCAGAAATAGAAACACTATTCTTTCTTTTTTAGAGATCTTGCATAAAATTCCTTAAGGTCCCCTGAGGGAATTAACAGAGATAAATCTGAACTCGCATCTATATTGGGAAAGCAACTCAATTAGGTACTCGAGCAGTAAAAGCAGCTTTGTCTAAATTTCACACTCCTAAAATCCCTGCTTAGGGAACCTTTCACAGCACAGTGGGACCGAGGACATCTTAATAGCAGGCAGCATAGAAATTACGTTGTATCTCACAGACCACCATTTCCACAGCCTTCTGGTAAGATGGTGAGACTAATTCTAAGAGTCTCCCTCCAACAGGCTGGCCCAGTTCTCCCAGTACTACTCCAGCAAGGCTTGCACACTCTAACTACATCACTCCCTTTGGGGATGAAGATGCAGAAGCAGAAATCTGATGGGCATTTTCCACTCACTATAAAAAAAAAAAAAAAAAAAAAGAATTTGTCTTGATAGTACCTTAAAAAAACAACTGTTGAATACTGGAGAAAACAAATATGGAAAAGGGAAAAGATGCAGACAGATAACTTTCAAATGCACAAACTGATCTCTGTGCTTCAGACATAAGCACAGCATTTGAAATATTAAACAGGCATTGCTTTTCATTCCAATATCAGTAATGTAACCTCAAATTGTGATTTTGTTTCCATAAAAATGCCTTGAGGTAGAAGCCCAGGGACCAAGGGAGGAACCTTTTCTTAGTCAGTTATTTGTCACCATGTCCATTGCTGAGCAGTGCTTTAATAGCACTTTAAAATCATGTACTGATATTTTAATATATGCCAAAACATTATCTTTTTAGTGTATTTTTGAATAAACTATCTTTATTTCCTGCAATAACTGATCAATCTGTGCAATGTCTGCAAATACTAAGTGATATGTTACTGTGTCATGTAGTTAATCTCAACTGAGATTGCATTTAATACAGTTTCACCAAGATGATGAATACAATTTACAACGATGGTGTTTTTCTGTCTTTTGTATTAAAAGTTTCATTACTTAGAACAGTATTTCCCATGTTATTGTTACATTAGAATAGTAAAAATATTTTGTAAATCTCAATGCCAAATGTTGCTTATAGAAATTGCATACACCTTAATTTCTTCATGTAAATTATTTCAGTTAAGTTATGAAAAAATCCCACTTTAAGCCAGCTTCAGCAGTACATGAAGAACATGCTTGGGAAAGCAGACACTTAACATCTCACACTGAAATTATTTCTTGATAAAGAAATACCTCCACCAGCCCTCACTGCTTTTAAATGGCTCTTTTCTATTTAACATGAAACAAGAGAATGAATTTTAAGATGTTCAGTGGCTACCAAGAACATGGAAGGAGTTACCAGTAAATCTTTCCTTTACAAATCATCACTACCATTCAAATAAAAAGCCAGTGAAGGACACTTTCCTTAAGTCTGATAAACAGCTCCAGCATCAGGTCTGATTACATAAAAGCTCTGAGTTTCAGCAGCTTAAAAGAGCTTTTTCTAAGGAAAAAAAAAAAGAAGAAAAGTTTTATTAAACATATGTGCACACTTCCAAATGTCTGGAATTCCAAGTACTTTCCTTATGATTGGAAAACTTTACCCACTCATGGTCTCTTCACATAGTCCTTTCAAAGTGAAACTGAGTTCAAGGGCATGCAGATGACACAGAGAAATTTATTTGTCTACATTTTTGTCCCGAATTTACACAAAGTTTGATGAGCTGTAATGAATGCCACAGGAGAGGAGTACATTGTGTACAAGATACACTTACTGAAAAGAAATATTTCCACATCTTCCTCTGTTCAGTTCCATCCTGCACAGACCACAAAATGACACAGCTGACAGCAAACTCAGAGAAGTAAATTAAAAATGACTGTTGAACTTTTCTTACAAGTAAGTTAAGAGAGCATTAAAGTCCAACATGCACAAGAGTCAAAGCACCTGCCAGACAGGAAGTTGGTAAAGAACACAGTTCATCTCTCCCTGTATTACAAACACTTGAGTAATGTAGAAAAGCAGGCACGCAAGGCTATTACTGTTAACACAATAAAAGACCGACCTTTTCTTATGAGTGAAGCTTAGCCTCCAAATACTACTGAAATTCAAAAGGTAGGCAAAGAGTATGATTCATCTTACATCCCAACAGTATTATTAGTCCTAAAGTTCTGAAGCATGAAGTTATGGGTGACCCAAACATCACCTTGTATCACCAGACGACTGCTGGTGGATGGAGACTTGACATGAGCCAGCAGTGTGCCCAGGCAGCCAAGAAGGCCAATGGCATCCTGGCCTGCATCAGGAATGGTGTGGCAAGCAGGACTAGGGAAGTTATCCTTCCCCTGTAGTCAGCACTGGTTAGGCCATACCTTGAGTACTGTGTCCAGTTCTGGGCCCTTCAGTATAAGAAAGATGTTGAGCTGCTGGAACGTGTTCAGAGAAGGGCAGCGAGGATGGTGAAGGGACGGGAGCACAAGCACTGTGAGGAACGGCTGAGGGAGCTGGGATTGTTCAGCCTGGAGAAGAGGAGGCTCAGGGGTGACCTTACTGCTGTCTACAACTACCTGAAAGGAGGGTGTAGTCAGGAGGGGGTCAGTCTCTCCTCTCAGGTAACTGGCGACAGAACAAGAGGGCACAGTCTCAAGCTCCATCATGGGAGGTTTAGACTTGGTAATAGGAAGAAATTCTTCACACAAAGGGTGATCCACCATTGGAATGGGCTGCCCAGGGAGGTAGTGGAGTCATCAACCCTGGAGGTGTTCAAGAGTAGGCTGGATGAGGCACTTGGCACCATGATTTAGATGATGGGTTGCTGTTAGATAATAGGTTGGACTTGATGATCTCTAAGGTCTCTTTCAACCATGCTGATATCACGATACTGTGAAAGAACAGAGGCTGCTAAGCCACTAGGATCCAGCTCCTCTTGAACTGAAAACTGCAGAAGACCACTTGGGTTATCAGGACCACTGTTCTCTCACTGAAGGTAACCCCATTAATTAGTTTATGGCAGTTACTGCATAACTACTGGAAAATAAGCAGTGACATTTTGCCATATAGTGAAGAGGTAAGTTTATTTTTCACATGTACTTGTGGTACTCCAAGTCAGTCACTCACCTACCCAAGCCTCACAAGGAGATGTTAGAATTATACTTTTTCCCAGTCTTTTCCAGGTTTATTTAGGTAGTCAATTGTTTGAAGCAGGTATCGTTCCTTATTAAGTTTATGTGGTTCCTGACACATGTTGCTGATGCAACTGTAATTCAGGTTTCTTGTGCATGTGTCTTTCATTACTTTGTCACATGGTGAGTTTTGCAAAAGACCCGGGGCCTCCTTCATGAAAAGAGGTGAATCGAGATTGCAAAGCCAAGATAGGGGGGCACCTTCCTCATTTGCCTCTGTCAGCCTGAGCAGTTCAAAGTAAAAACATATGCAACTGAAAATAGGCATAGAAAGGGACAGACTGGTAAATTCTCCTGACCTGATGGTGCTACAAGCACATCTACAAAATACATTATTGAAAGCTACACTTATGTGTTCTTAAAATGGCTATTTACTAGGAAAAAAACTCACACCTATTCCTTTTTCATTATAATGTGAACTATCCCACGGACAGTAAATAATAAGCCAGAGTTGGTAACTATTCCAAGGACTCTAAATATACAGCTAAGACAGTGCTCATTCCAATGACTCCTTCAATGGTCTGATTGAAAAAAAAACACCTTAACTTCAAGTACATGCTTAAAATATTATTTTCTGTCTAGCAAAAACCTTAAGTCATTTGTTTGGTTAAATACTGTCGAAATCAAGGGAACCTATATACACACTTAAATTCCCTCCCTACTGGGTAAGGCATTAGAGCATGTGCTGAATGTGCCCTTGGGAATTAGTGTCTCATACTGCACACTCTCACAAATATTCAGGCATATGTTTAGTTTTGTTACAGCGAATATTTCCATTGAAAAATATGTCCATAGCTGTTAACAGGAACAGGACTGAGTACTACTGAAGAGGCAATCGAATTAACAAATTACAATTGCAATATTGCTTCTCTTCATAAATTACAATCCCAGAGGTGAATGAGATTTATCTATATGAAAAAACAAGAGTAAGGGAATCAAAACCCTCAAGGGGAAAAACATACTACAAAAGTAAAGCAATTTTCTTTGCTTAGCTTCCACATCTTTTCCATACTCACAGTTCTTCAACAGGGTACATAAATCCAAAAAAACACAGTATTCGCAGTTTTAATCCTGCATATTAATGAACAGTTTTCCCTCTTACTGCAATCAGAAACCCCCATATAGGAAAAAATATATAAGGCAATTGATGCCATATGTCTCTCTGAATTGTTATTCCAGATGTATTCCTTGTATTCCTTGGAGTAACAGAATTGAAGTTCCTGTTTCCTTTAAAAATAACACATTCCTAAAAACTCAAATGAAGCAATCCTGAGTATAAAGTAGTTTGTTAATACGGTTCATTTTTTATATAATTTTTTTATATAATGTTCATTTCCCTCAGCATTTTTTCCTATAACCTGAGTAGAAAATAAAGAAACAATTTATCTATGACACATTAAATCGTCAAGAAGCAAAAATGCACTTATCTTTTGCTTTTAGACTGAGAATTCTCTGGTTAGAATGGTTACCTTGTGCTCAGATAGGCATTTGAAAACTAATTTTTAAGTTTTCCATTAGCAGAGAATAACTTCACCCATACTCTGGAGCAGTTGGATGAGCAGAAGACTTGCTTTTAAAAAGTTGCAATGTTTCATTCTCTTTGGCCTTGTAACAAAGAGAGAGAAATAAAAATGCACTATTTGGGGGGGAGTATTTTCTTAACTAAAGGTTAAATGTTCTCTAAGTACTGCTAACAGAAAACCAGAAGTGGGGAAGAGAGCTGCAGCAACAGCTTTCCCACACTGCCCTGCCAACAACTTCAACCTTGTTGGGCCATTTTCTCTAAGGGCTAGAAGTAATTAAGTTGCATTGCTAAATCGGTCTTGAGCCTGTCTTGAGCAGAAAAATCACTTATGCTTAATTGCATGCAGTGATGTGGTGAGCAGTCCATTAGGGAGACTGCAGATACCAGTTCACTTTTTGCAGCTCTGCAGGATACTTATAAATGAAAGGTCATTATTTTCTCCAGGCAGTCAGTTGTATAATATATATTTCCTACAGAAAACAATGCTACTTCAAAAAGGGATCATTATTTGAGTTTTTGTTACATAGTTCTACTAGATATTAATTTGAGAGTTGTTTGGTTTAAAAACATGAGTTTCTGAAACTTAAGACACAATAAAACAATATTCTGCTAAAATATAAAAATATTTAATAGTTATATTATAATTTTATCATTTAACATTACAAATATTTAAGAACAAGCATATTTTAAAACACAAAACTGCCCCACCTTTTTTAATATAGGAAGATGCATATATAACATATATGCATAGTCACACACACACATTTGAACACATGCACATGGACAGAGGAATGTTCTCCATGACCTTAAGAAACTCCACATACTGTTTGCTAATCAGAACCACATATTTTTCACCTGATTCCATCAACAAAGAATTAGTTTCCATAAAATTGTATCCGACAGGAACAGATTGGTTTCATGGTTCAGAGTGAGAGAACTGTTCCAGCAATTCACGCAACTCTAACATTCCTGCTGCTAGCAGACCAGATCTTCACCTATTGCACAGTCAAGAAAAACAACATAATCCTTTCTATGAAAAGAACAATTTAATATTGTAAAAATATTACCATAAATTATTACAACAAACCAATGCAGGCAGTCACTACAGAACTTCAGCAATATTAAGTTCCCTTAACACTCACTATTTCTGATTCTGAAGTACCCACAACACTCACAAATGAGCAGAGAGATCTTGTCTTGATCTTGTCCATTAACAAAGACTTGCTTTACATTTGTAGAGGTATCTAAATGTCTGAGGTTAGCTGTTGTCCTAAAGGTGTTGTTATCTAGGTGTAGGGTTGGCCTCTCAGAGCAAACACACAGATGTTCTTTAAAATAAGGAAGAAGATAAAACATTTTTAAGTATAAAATTACTTCAGACCACTGCAGTGTGATAACAAACTGTTTACAGTGTCCATAAAAGCCAGCTGTGTTCGGTGAGGATCACAATCTGCCACATGATGGAAATGCTGAGAGTCTCTTCCCTCCTGCCATCACACCAAAAATACTGCACTCTGGTTTTGGTATTAGTTCCCAATCCTAGTAGTCAAACTCCTAACAAATTTGAAACAAAACCCAGCATTTTCCCATACCTTCACTTTTTGGAAACACTAAACCCCTTAACCTTTGTAAGTCATAAGCATTTACCTTAGGTACTGTCATTTGATTATTTTACAGTTTAAGAGAAGTTTATGTCAGGTTTAGATTTTAACTTTTATATAGTATTAATCAAGTACACGCCAAATAAAGTACTATTATCCGAGCTTTATATCTACAGAAAAATGTTTGAAAATTTAGGTCTTTAAACACAAACAGCATGCCAAGAGACAACAGAATGGTCGAGGTTGGGAAGGTCCTCTGGAGGTCATTTGGTCCAGTCTCCCCTACTTAAGCAGGGTCACCTACAGCAAGGTGCCCAGGACTGTGTCCAGAGAGTTTTGATTACTCTAGGGATGGAGACTGCAAAACCTTCCTGGCCAACCTGTACTTGTGGCTCAGTCATTGTCACAGGAAAAAGAAGTTTCCTTACATTAGGACAGCATCTCCTATATTTCAGTTATTTTCTGCCTACGGCCTCAGGTCCTAAGAAAAGCTTGGTGCCATCCTCTTTGCACCACCCTGCAGATAGATAAGACCCATCTTGAGCTTCTTCTACTCAAGGCTCTCAAGGCTGAACAGTCTCAGCTCTCTCAGCTTTACTACCTTCATTACTATCTTTGTTGGACTCCATTCAGGATGTCTATGCCTCTGTTGTACTAAGGAACCCAGAACTGGATGCAGTACTCCAGGTGTGACCTCACCAGTGCTGAATAGAAAGGAAGGATCACCTCCGTCAGCCTGGATGAATGTCTTGTCTCAGCGCAGCACAGGATACCAATAGACAGATTTGCAGCAAGGACCCACTGTTGGCTCATGTCCAACCTGCTTTCCACCAGGATTCCCACACCCAAGCTGCTTTCCAGTGTATACTGGTGCCTGGAGTTGTTCCTCCCCAGGTACAGGACATCGCATTTCTTGTTGAATTTCATGAGGTTCCTGTTAATCCATTTCTAAAGCCCCTCTAGGTCCCTCTGGATGGCAGTAAAACCCTCTGGTATATCAGCTCCTCCTCCCAGTTTGGTCATCAGCAGACACAGGGAGGGCAATCTCTGCCTCATCACCCAGACCACTAACGATGGCGCTGAACAGGATCCAGCCCAGTAGGGACCCCAGGACACTGCTTGTCACTGCCTTCCAACCAAAGTTCATCCCACTGATCACCAACTCCTGGACCTGATGTTCAGACAGTTTTTCGACCCATCTTCAGCTGCTTGTCTATGAGGATCTTTGGGAGACAGTGTCAAAGAGAAATATTAGTTATTACTACTTATTTCATTCATTCTTTTCACATCCCTCCTTTTCTCACTTTTCATAAATTTCATTTTTTACCAGTTCATCAGATGCAATCTAAAATTGCTCCTTTGGTTGACTTTCAAAAGACTTTGAACACCAAACAGAAAACAGGAAGAGCTTTCTCACTGAATGCAGGCACATTCCTCCTCTTTTCAGAAAACTGAACAGATACACTTCAAATTGAATTTTGATTTATGCAGTGTTTACACCCAGAACAATCAAAAGTTATCAAAGATGACTACTTTTTTGTGTGTTTTTTAATACTTTAATAAGTCTAATATATGGAGTATAAAAACTTAAATTGAATGGGAACACTATTTTCTAACAGGAATATTACATTTAATTAGCTGGAAATCATTCAACATAGGAAATATTTACACTAGAGTTAAGATATCTCTCCTTCAAAGTGACTGTTCAGCCTGAGAAGAGAAGGTTGCATGGAGATCTCATAGCAACCATCCAGTATCTGAAGGAGGCCCACAAGAAAGCTGAAGAGGGACTCTTCATCAGGAACTGTTGCAACAGAAAAACGGGAAACAGCTTCAAACTGAGAGGAGGTTTATGTTAGATATTAGCAAGAAATTCTTTACGGTGTAGGTGATGAGGCACTGGAACAGTCTGTCTGCAGAAGCTGTGTGTGTTCCACCCCTGACACCGTTCAAGGTCAGGTTGGATGAGGCTTTGAACAACCTGGTCTAGTAGAAGAAGTCCCTGCCCATGGTGGAGGGAGTTGGAACTAGATGATTTTTAAGGCCCTTCCAACCCAAGCCATTCTATGATTCCATGACTCTACACCTAGTAATGAGTTAGCTGACATGCATATATTCATAATGCAAAGCGTTAGAGAAAATGGCCTGCATTCATACATTGGTGAGACTGTTACTGCAACAACTTAAATCAAACAACTTCCACAGAAACTGAAGATCACCTGAGCATATGCTTTAGTAACATCTTTAGCATGTATTCAGCACACAGGAATGTAAACAAATTCTTAGCTTTATCAGTTTAAATAGCTTCTTACAGTTGCCTATTTCTTCGTCTTTACCAACACCACCAAAAATGAGAAAGAAGCATTATTCAAGCACCAACCTCTGGTAGCACCTACTCTGCCTTTCTTCATGTATAGGAGCAAAATTCTCCCAGCAGATGATCTTTGCTCTGGAAGAACAATGGAGTTGTAGATGGCAACTTTGGGGGCAGGTTTTAAGTATAAAGCAAGATGTCAGCTTCATTCCAAGGCTGTGACATGGAGGACCACAATTTGAATAGTTATTAAACAAATGTTGTTGAGTTATAGAAAATATATGTCTGCATTTGAAAGGACAATCACTCACTACATTTTTTAATAAGAAAGAAACTAAGAAGACCAATCTCCTATATTCCCAGTACCATATTTCTTGATTGCCCCAAGTCATGTTAAACGAAAAACTAGATTAGGAACTAAATATATTTCCTATATTTAGTTCTGTTGTCACAATTTTGTGTTGTCTACTTTTGCCATGCATTCACTCACTGCTTTCCTCATAAAAAAGAAATCTGAAATATACAAGGAAAGTATTAAAAGGAGGGTGGCAGAGGGGGAAGAGAAGTCTTTAAAATAGGTCATTCCTTCCTTACTTTAATCCTTGCCAAAAACTTCTTGGCGAAATACACCTGGCAAATACTTTTTAGTTACTTTCAATTTACTTTTTAGCCCCTGTGTTTCACATCATAAAGGGAAGTTATGACTCTTTAAAAATACATACCATCAACCTACATTAAAGAAAATTGCATTATAATAATGATAATTCTTACCATAATAGGTCAAATGTTTAAAGTACTAAATCACATTGTTCCACTCCATGATAAATAGACATACTCTATTTTCTATACACTTAAAAATACAAAGCATGAATCACCTCAATATTATTTCACTTCTGTTTTGAAAGTTAAGCTGTTCGAATTTCTAAATTTGTGTATTACCTTTCTTCAGTGATAACTCTCCATATTCTGGAACATACAACCATCATCCTACTTTCAGATGCTTCTCCCTTAAATTTACACCAGACCTGATTCCTAAAGTGCATTAATCTGTCACATTTCCTAAAAAATTAATTCCATCACTTTCCTTTAAAATTATTTGGAACAGGTCAATAGTTTTTCAAAGTTTGAGATGATATTTGGTAAGAAACAGAATGTCCTCAGGCAAATGGCATATAAAAGAGCAGAAAAATTCTTCATATTTAACTATGCTTTTGAGACAAATTTGTTTTCCTCTTCCTGAATAAAAATTACTTAACCTAGAAATTGATTAAAATGGATAACCCAGGGCAAACAACTGAAACCATGGCAAAAACATCACTGGAACACCTCAAAGGCAGAATGGTGATTTTCCTCCCTAGGGTTCAATGGCATTCTCAATCTCGATCTCTCTCTCTCATCAAGCTTTAATGTTCACTACATTTAATCAGAAGAATTATTTACTTTGACTTACTTCCAGATAACATAGATAAGGTATGCCAGTCTTTGGCAATTAAATTACCTTTGAACTGTTACCCATTGTGACCTGCCAGAAGGATTTTCCAGATCCCAGTACTGTTTTTAAATAATTCTGACACACATGCCCCAAACTAAATCCTTAAGTCAGGAGACTATAAAACACTTCTACTCTTATGGCTACATTTTACCCATTCACTGCTTCTTTACAAGAAGTTATAAAAGACAACCTCAATACTACTTCCACAATAGATTTCACTAATGAGAAAGCTGTAACTATGTATGTCAATAATTCAAATGAGTTTTTAACTGATCTTCCACAGAGCATTATTATTGTATACCTTTATCCTTTTGTTTTTAAAAACCACATTTCTTTTGATAAAGCTAAAAATTAAAGCACAAATTACTCTCTTGGGGACAGGGAGAAAAGGGGCATCCCTTTAGAGGAAAAGGGATTCAGACCTTCCAGCAAACAACTCCTTCCTTTTAGTTTCACAAATGCCTTCCCAAAAATAAGTAGGTAATAAGAGAAATTAATACTGAAATCTACAGGCACTTTGGATCCTACACCACATATTCAGAAAGTATGATTTCCTTAAATTAAATTGACACTGTTTTGCAACATATTAAATCTAAAAAAATACTCTTTTTTTTAAGTGTGTACCAGGAACCGTAACCAGGAGGAGGAACACCCAGAGAATAAGACCCAAGAGACTGACCATCCTACTATGACAGCAGGAACAGCCCATGAATATTGTGACATGGCCTTACAAAAATTTAAGCTTCCTTGTACCAAGGAAACTTAATGCTCCCAGTTTGCTAGGAAGCATTCTCCCTGCAGTGAGAGCAGACGAGGCGCACCCTGACCAACAACGCTGCCTTTTAAACGTGCCCTTGGCTAAAGACAAAAAGCTCAAAAAGTCAAGAGCCTTTGGGACTGTAACTACAGTGTCTCTACTGCTCCAAGATTTAGGTAGGTCCGAGAAAACATCTTTCCTCACATATTAACGTGACAGTATCAAAGTATTCAAGAAAAAGGTATGGAAACCAGAGATGCTGGAGGGGTCTACGAGAGCAGAACTTTCAAACCCCAAATAATAAAGACATCTTTGTGATAGGAAGGCATGAGGGTGAGGGGATCAGATGTCCACTGTCCCCTTGCCATTCAGTTTCTAATGTGCCTGTAAGTGATTATTTCTGGTATGCCTCCGGGCTGAAACCACAGGAAACTGTGCACCCAAGGCAATTTTATTTAAACAAAAATTAATCTCAAATGGTTCTTGGCACTTCTTCAGTACCTACAATATGATCATTTATGACGTCTTCCTGGGTTTCATATATTCCTTAAGAAGTTGGTCAAAAACACAAGCGGAAACATCATTGTGACAAAACCCAGATCAAATGTAGAACACACTTATATGGAAAAGAGATCATCATTTAAAGAATATTCAGTTCCATGTCATCTTTACAGTACAGAACTAAATATAATCACGCGTGTCATGTCTTTTGAATTGACCCAATGGCAAGTAAAATCAGAAAGCCCCTTCTCATGGTAATAATAAAAAAGGTTCCTGTCTATATGACCTTAATCCCACAGCTGAATTTCCAGGTCTCTACTCTGCTATGGCATCGTGGACTGGGAAGAAAGAGGGCAAGGCAGCCTGAACTAGCAGTAATGTCACTTCAACAGTGTATCCTCCTTTCCTGCATTCAAATTCTTTCTGCTTGTCTCTGGAACAAAAACAGAAACGCTGCATGAAGAAGCATTCCACATTGCAAAGAAAATGCATTTTAAAGACCCTTACTAAACCCTTTGTTTAACTTTTAGCTAAAAATGTAATCACAAGTACATAATTCGTATTTACTATGAGCACAAAATCCACAGAAATTACTTTTTATAGATACCTGGGCTAAATTCATAAAACTCTGCAGTTCATATTACTTACCTTACAGAAAAAGAAACAGAATGGAAGTTTAATTTTGAAATCTGTTAAACATAACTTTAAACAAAAACAAAGACATCTTTCAACAAAGTCCACTTACATGCATAGGTTATGTATTGCCATAGCAATGCACATTGTTACATGTGTAACATCCTAAGGCCATGAGTCATTTTAGGATAGAAAGTACAATAATTACTTATATTTTTATATCTACTTATACTTTAAATTTGGTTGACATCCATGGCACTGGTTGGGCAACTCCTTTTAAGCTGAACTGCTGTTGTATCTCTGACAAGACACATGTATATGGTGTGCACTTGTTGAATTTTGCCCATTCTACCACATGGACAATAAAACTGGTAATTCTCAAAGGAACCAGGAATCAACAGCAGCAAGGAATTCTATAGATATAAGTTCTTAAAAAAAAATGCCCCAAACATTTTTCAGATGAAAAGTGATTAAGACAGTTTACAAATTCATAAAGATCTTACAAGAAACCGATAAACAGCCACAGAGATCGTGCATGGCTGGAATCAGTTGTGGATCTCTGGGAACCATACCTCTACCATTACATCTGCTGTCCATCTAATCCTATGTATTTCACTGTAGTTTTTCCATTAAGGGTTACACCCCCTTCACTTATTGCCCTGCTTCTTCTGTGTGTGCACTTGCTTCCTTCATCCACACGGACTGAGAAGATCAGTCCTGTAAGCTCAGTCCTAATCAGATCTCTCCTTGTTCAGTTTTGCTACATGATGTACAAATCTTACGTGACACAGCAGTTTTGGTATTTCGTTTGCTCAATGTAAATAAAATTGGTCATTTCCAGTTAAAATTAAGGACGTTTTTTGCTGTGTATAGCCATCAAATGTATTCCCATCCTGCTACCATGCACCCAGCGACTTCTCACAGCCCACTGCTGCCAACCTTTACTCCTCCTTATGGCTCTCCATTGGGATTCAGCACACACCAGTAGAAGCTCCAGGGGGCAAAAGAACTTGGAAGCACAAAGAGAATTCCAAAGCAGTATCCTCCTCCTATTCCTCTTCTCACTCTTTCCATCAGGCAGGCTCTCACTGCTCTTGCTTCCTCAACCCCATCACCACATCAGCCAACATGCACAGACACAGCAGGTCTGTCTGTAAGAGGCTGGACAGTGTGAGGAACTGATGGCAGCAGATCTGAGCCTCCTGCATGAATACCAGAAGCAGAATAAAGAGCTGGAGACGCTCTGTAGGTGGTGTCAGGCCCAGGCTCGCCAGACACACAGCTCTCAGCTGTGCCGACCAGTGGCTCTCACCCCTGTGTCAGTACAGAAACGCACTCAAACACTTCCATACAGGAGCCCAGCCACGGGATTTGGGGTGATGACATCTGCTCACACAATTTTTGCATCATTTGGAAAGTAGTTACAAGTGCTAACGGAAATGAATAAGACTCTGCCTCGTGCTCCACCCCCAAAACAAAACAACTGACAGCAATGACTAATTCAGATGAACGAGGACATACTGAATCCTGAGAATCAATTATGTTTCTGGGTTTGATTCCCTCTCACGGATGCTACTACACTTCAATCCAACCAGGAGCAAGGGAACTGCTTAGAAGATTCTTCAGGAGTCCCTATGACCTATATTCCACAATTAAATTATTTTTGGCACTATGCCCCCAATTTTGATAACTACTTTTGGCAGCGTGGTTTTCTAAACTCTCAATAGTAATTTTATAAACCACATGCAAAAAAATAAAAATCCAAACCTGTACAAGCTCATTTTTCAATTTCTTCAAGGATAATAAAGGAAAAATGTTAAAATGCTATATGCATAAAAGCTTGATGAGAATATGAATGAGGAAACGCTTAAAGGAGGAGAAAAGATTTCCCATGGACATTCAACATTGTAACTTATAAATCCACCTGATGACAATGGATCATAATGCACAGTTTTTCAGGCATCCTGTTTTGCCTGTAGAAATGTTTGCACATTCATCTCAGAATACTGTCATTTATTTATGAATTTAAAACAAACAGGTAAGATTTTTGCCTTTTAATACTGAACAGTTTTACTCTCTATCACGTTTTAAATGGTGTTACATTTTTAAGCTGTGATGTGAAAGTCGAACAGTACTTTTGCACATTGGACTGCTGCCTCCATGTTTTGAAATTTCCAATAAACAAGTTGCTCTGCTTTGATTTTCACTGCCAAATTCACACTTTCAAAGAGAATACAGTCAACTTTAGTTCATATTCAACTTTTTTTCTGGCTCTGTTTCTACTTACACACTGTGCAAACATTCAGCAAGTTCTTGGAAGAGCATGACTTGATAATTACATGTTTCTTCTGGAAAAATTAGTTTCATTTGAATAATGTAATTTCTCATTTTCAGACTAAGTAAATTATAATTATACAATGGAATTGAATGAAAAACTCTCCCTTGAGTGAAAACATTTTCCCCTTGCATAAAACCTGATAAAAATAAGAGAGAGAAAAAAGGTATTTTCTTATTTTTTCCCCCTGCCTTCTTAAACAAAAAGTAAATCCTGGAAAATGTTTTATCTGTACATGATCTAGCCCAACATTTCCACTGGAGCCTAAGGAATACCTTGGCAATAGTATCCCAGGACACTGTACACCAACATCAAGTTCACCATCATCAGATGCACTTTCTCCCAGTTCCTTCCTTGCTAACCATGGTTACATCCTCTCACCACTTATCTTGCAGCTTCTCATCTGACTCACTCTGGCCCTTGAAGTGGTTTAACTGATAAAAGATCAGAGGGAATAGCTGAATAAGAAAGTAAAACTTTTGCTATCGCATCAGTCAGCTGAACTGGCTCAACGTAAGATTTATCAGATACAGAAATTACCAGTATCATTCACAAAAGAGATCATTATGTTTGCAGTTGTCCTGGTACTTTGCATGGCAAATAGTAGAATTAGTTACACTTTAAAATAAAACATCGTTTGATTTTTCCATAACACACATAATTTAGTGATTAACTACAAGGATGGAGATTCCACAAACTCTTTGGGCAGCCTGGTCATGAAAAAATAGAAAATTAAGTATCTTTCACTGAAAAAAATAAAACAAAATCCAAAATTGGAAGGGCTGCACATATTAGGCAACTAACACTTCTGTAGAAAAGACTGAAGAGCTGTACATAAAATATACAGAGGATCCATATACTCAGAAAAGCTAAAACTACAGACAATGGCAGGACATGAAATCTTAGGTTCATCTTCAGGTACTTAGGCGAAGATGTATTACTTCGTTGTAAAAGAGAAATTAAGGGAACTTTATCAGCATAAAGACAGTTTTACAGTTCAGCTGGGATTCCAGAGTCAGTCCAGGTCTAGATTCCAGATGGAATGCTGTGTTTCCAGTAAGAACTTTTCACAAAATTACCCATGAATTTGATCAAAACCAGCTTACCATGAAAGCACACTGAGGTTTCTACATTTAAGACCCTACACCCTGCAGCACCCTGCGGTGGCAATGCCCAGATCAGTCTTCATTTCCAGTGTCATGGCTGACTACAGAATTTTATTTTTTAAATGAAATTCAACCCAAGTATAAATTGCAGCACCTCATATTGGAGATATTTAATCATCGATTGTCAAAACAATTTTTATCTGGTATTAAACCACACAAAGAAGGAAAAGGAAAAACAAAAACATGTATGAGCAACATAATATTCAGTTATATTTATCCTCTTTAGAATAACTAATGTATTAATACTTTGTATATTACATTAAGTTACTATTTCTTGAAAGGAACAAAGGATGAAAGAAGTAACCTCTCCATAGCTACCCAGTAACAAACACTGATATCACATGAATTTCTTCAGATCTAACAATCTTTAATAGAGAAAATTCAATGAAAAACTATTACTCAGCTGAAAGGGCATTCTTGTGAGTCGCTAAGTTATACCTGAGGTTAAGAGAAAAATAGAGCTGTTTTTTGTGAAAAATAATTTCTGACTGGGCAGGATTTAAGTTTCTGTTCTCCTTTATAAGAAATTCTGTAACATAGATATGCAAGTTATACTTCTTCACTTAGGTGACAACAGTATGTCTCCCAGGAATTTATAAAGCATTATACTAATAATAAGAAGGAAATAAAAAAAATACAGATAAATTTAGCCTTACCTCTCCATGTCTTAAAGGTGTAATAGCTCCTCTTGCTACTGCCATTCGAAACAAGGTTTCTGTGGCCTGTATCAACAAGCACACACACACATTTGTTACTTAAAAAACAGACAATGCACAACTCTTACAACATTTTTTTAGATTTTCTGCTACCTCCTACCACTTGTTTTGCAATCAAGTGCGTTAAGTCATTTAGAACAACCTGCACCACTCAGGCAAACGTCTACTGCAAGGTCAGATGTGCATCAAGGATTTTGGTCTCAACATAAGTAACCACCTAAACAGTGCAAGGTCCCTCCCACAACACCACAGCATTTCCACAAGACTCTTTTTGCAGGTCAGAGATGCTCAGGCCCATACAACGGTCCTTCAGAGGCCGTCAGGAAAAACATACAAAGGGAAAAACTGCTACATGGTATTTCACAACTTGTGAAGATCATTTTTAGACTTGCTGTTTAGTAATATACACTTAGATTGACATACAAATATGAAAAAATAGTTTGATACAACTCTTCTCCTAAAAAAGCACCTGACTCACCCTTAACTCTCACTAAAGGCAGTATCACTAAACACAACATTGTCCTATGCAAACACAGGAACACAACTTCAGGGAAATCATCAATAAAGTTGAACTTTAATTAGGTAGCACACCTTTCTGCATTCGTTGGCCCATCCCTTCTTTAATCCAGTGGGATAATGAGCATGTACTTCTGACATAGATATAGGTTACTGGCTTAATGCAAACTATAATGGGTTCTGTATCACCTTTCTTTGTACTAGACGGTTGCAAAAAGGCACGAAAAAATTCAGAGGTTACATAAATTCATGGATTGGTAAATCAGCATACACATGAACAGACTTGTTTTAAAGACTTGTTTCCATAGCAAATAATGAAGCTGTTTTCAATTTCAACTGTCAAAAGCATGGTTTTAATATCTGGTTCTAATTAAAAAAATACTCCAACATTTCAGGATTAAGGAAGGAGTAGTTAGCAGGCTGCTTGGAAAAAAAATACCACATTTATAAAGTTTATAAATAAAAGCAGTTTGCAATAGTTGATCATCTTTCTAAATAGTGATTTAAAAACTAAGCAGCTCAATGCTTCCATGACTGCATGGCCTGCTGGGTTCCAGCTACACTACCATAAGAAAGCTGCATTTCAACAAATGTAACATCAAAGATATCTCTTGAGATTAATTCCTCAGTCTTCCTAGACACAGCTTATGTGGGGTTTACACTTTTCCAAATAATTTTCTGCAGAAAATAGCTTAATAAAAGATCTTTATGTTCCTTTATGAACCTTTATGAACCTTATGTTCCCCACACACGCCTGTAAATGAATGTGTACACTCCAGATCTCTAGGCTGCAAAACATACAGTTTCATTTACATCCCTGAGGATGCAGGACAATGCCTCACCACAATTCTGCTTCTCAAACCCTTCTTCTCAGAGATTAACTGAACCTCATACAACCTTAGATATTTCCCAAAATTGTCTTCTTTCACCAACATTTTTAGGGATGCTCCAAGTGAATTGAGCATTCTGTCAATACAGCTAAGCTGCTCTTGATTCTTTTGAAAACCACTGGTGGGTGTGACTCTCACATCTACTTGTAAAAGCTCTCCCTTAATACATTTGTACTCACATCATTAATGCCAGATGTCAAAACCACTCAGAAACAAGGAAAAATCACAGCAGTAGCAAAAGCAGCACCACAGATGTCCTCCTGTGGGCCACCCGTCATGTGCCAAGCATCACTAAGAAGATTAGCACTACAACCACAGCTTCCCACCCAAACTGCATGGTGGGATGAGGCCACCTATAGCCATTCTTAGACTGACAATTATAAGGCTAGAGAAAGAGCTATTGGGGTTTCAGGTACGCAAAAAGCAAGAGGATGCTCAAAGAAGTTTATCTGTCAAGAGAGTAATGAGCCCAAGCTTACTATTGGTGTAATCTTTAAGGCGAAGCTGGTAGACACCTGCAGAAAAAATATTTCAGGTCTGCATCCTTTTGCCAAAGCAAACCAAGCATGAACACGTTGAGATTCAAGTAAGGCAATGTCTTACAGGAAAGAACACGATGAAACTGTTCAGAAAGTTTTTTAACTCCTTCACAGGACTATAACATCACAGAAACTAATTATAAAAGTAATCAGCTAGCAAAATTTCACCAGTCTTAAAATCTAAGTATGTGTAGCACTTCTGTTTTTTCAAAGCTTCTGCACAGTCTTCAATTTGTACCTTTTTTCCTTTCTGCCCTGTAAATGCAGACACAAACACAATTGTACTGGAGCATGTCCAAAGGAGGTCAATGGTCTGGAGCACAAGTCACACGTGAAATGGCTGAACCTGCTGGGGGTGTGTGTCTGGAGAAAAGGGGGGGGCCCTTATAGCTTTCTACAACTACCTGAAAGGAGGTCATAGTGAGGTGAAGATCAGTCTCTTCTCCCAAATAACAAGTTTTAGGACAAGAAGAAATGTCTCAAGTTGTTGTAGGCAGACGGAGGTCGGTCTCTTCTCTCAGGCTCCCAGTGACAGGACAAGAGGACACAGTCTCAGGCTGCGTCAGGGGAGGTTTAGACTGGATATCAGGAGGAACTTTTTCACAGTGAGAGTGATCTCCCACTGGAATGGGCTTCCCAGAGAGGTGGTGGAGTCACCATCCTTGGATGCGTTTAAGGATAGGTTAGATGATGAACTTAGTGGTATGGTTTAGATGGTTTAAATGGTTTAGATGGTATAGATGTTAGACTGATGTTGGGCAGGTTGTTAACCTAGGTAAAGGTTGGACTTGATGATCTCCATGGTCTTTTCCAACCTTATTAATTCTGTGTAATTCTGTGTAAGTTGCATCATGAAGGAGGGGGAGGGAGGGGATAGATTGGATATTAGGAAAAATTTCTTCCTGGAAGCGGCTGTCAAGCACTGGAACAGGCTGTCCTGAGAAGTGTCTGGGTCACCATCCCTGGAGGCATTTAAAAGACATGTCAGTGCGGTACTTCAGGACATGGTTTAGTGGTGGACCTGGCAATGCTGGGTTAAAAGTTGAACTCAACAACCTTAAAGGCCTTTTCCAACCTAAACAGTTCTATTATTCTGTCCGGTCTTGCACAGGTTCCCAGGGCCTACTTTCAGCAGATCTCGAAGGCTGGAGGTCCCACAACCTCTCTGATCAACCTGTTTGAGTATTTCACAACATTTTCAGTGACAAATTCACACAAAAAAAAATGCAATTTACAGATGACCTGTGAATTCTCTGTTCTTCCCAAAGAAGCACAGCCCAATCCCTCAAATTCTCTACAAGTGGCACAAATTATTTGGGCCAGATAAATGGAAGGCCATCCTGCAGTTTCTAGATGTGACAAGTCAAGATACGAGGAAATCTAAAAACACAGAGCATCCCGCTGGCATTCACGCTGGATATAGAGGAAGAAGCACAGGCATGGAAAAACTTAAAAAATAAAAAGGTACATTTATAGTTTAATGTTAAAGACAAACTCCATCATACCTAAAGCTCCATAAAGAATAGAGGGAAAAAAACTGCACGAATGAAGAATCCCACAACAATGAAAAAAACAACAATATGGTTCCACACCTCATACACTTTCCGAAATTCCATATGTGGTATCTTGCTGAGTATGAGGATCCCTACAGGACATAAAATCTACCTTGATTAAAAATCCAGTTTATTGAATATATCTTGTCTAGTATATTCCTGGTATCTTATTTCAAGTCTACCAAAGTTATTAGTACAATAATCAATATTCATCATGCATAATATTCACACACAACTTTTTTCAATACTGATTAAGTTTAAATCCCTTGAACACAAACATCCTTAAGAATTTTAAATAATATGTTAAAGGTATTAAGTATATTGAAATGGGAAGTTTCTTTATTTCATTTTATTTAATCTGATAAAAATATGCAAAGTACTGCTTTGTCACAAATCAAGCCAGGCAGAACTGTCCATTTAAGAAATAAAAACTCTATTAAAGATACTGCTGACTATGAATTTAGCTAGTTTTTAACTGCTTCTGCACTGAATATTCTGTTATAATCAGATTATTTAGGAAGCTGTAAAAATTTGAGATTTATTTGCATTCAATTCACTGTGAATAAGCCTTAAATGAGAATGACTTCATATACATTACTCGGCGATGGGAGCCAGAGGTTCGTGAGAAAGCAAATTATCAACACATGGTTTTAGTGATCTCAGTGTGAAATAAACCTGTTGCCAAGCTGATTGTTACTGAATCCTAAAACAGTTTTTCAGTATAAAGAATGTATAGTGTGTTACATTATGTGTGAGGTGAACTGGCAGCCTAATGTGTCTTACCACTCTGTAACTCCATGCAAGCTCTCATGTCATCTCCAGACAAAGATGACCAACTGTTCCCACTCCAAAAAAGCAGTTTCTTCCAGTCAAATTCCTTGCAAGTGGGTTTAAAAAAATAAAAAAAAAACCAGAGAAACCACTTGTATGAACCAGAACTAAAGTGGAAGATAATTGTGCATTATTGATGGAAACGGTAGGAAAAAACAGAAAGAAAAACAGTACTTTAGGTTCCAGATGTTTTGCATTTTCTAGGTATTCATAAAAATAATATGGTTTTATAATACTTTATCAAAATAGTTACTGTTTTACCAAAGTCAAAATTGTAAATGGAAGCTGTGGAGGGGATTGCTCATGTAAATTCATTAATTTAGAAATGTATGCTTTTTAATCACCTGACAACTTTTGGCATCTACTTGTAATTGTGCATTAAAAAAAACCCAAACTCTAATTAATTAAAATGAAAATGGTGCAAGTTAATCATAAGAACAAAAATGGATGGAATACCACAAGAGACATTTTTTCACTATTAGGTTTGCTGATCTTGGATACAATAGCTAGCTGACAGCTCTGGTCTGCAAAATTTGTGCTTCTTCATGAAAAGCAAATTACATTAAAAAAAGGGTTCTGACAGTTGATCTGAAATCATCAATAACATCTTACAACTTGATTACATATGAAATACTATTATAGCCCTTATTAGCTAACCATGACACAACTTTTAAAAACAAGAATGAGTGCTATAAAAAAAGGATTTAGTGAGATTCAGAAAAAACAATGAATAGGAAAATACACAAGAAGTTTCTGAAATCTTTTTTCCTGAACTCTATACACAAAATGTCAAGTGTAAGGGATCCATCTGCATCTAAACCTTACTACAGATAGCTGATTTAACTGAGGAGTTTAATTATTGTTACAACTTTTGAAACTGCTGTCATACCAACACAGAACGTGCTGCCAACCTATGTATTTTATAGATTTAAAACATTCTTAAAATACATTAAAATACAAAAGCTAAACTGAAACTTTTAAAGATATTTAAATTCCTACTTTCTGAAAAACCATAAAAATTCAATTCATTCCATTTTACAGATGTGAATTCCACATACCTACATCTTATACTTTTTTAAAGGAGTTGGAATGTGTCTCCCCTCATTACTGAACTACTGGAACCTTATTTGTACAATTAGTAGATCAGCATATATTTGACATCTTTGAGACACAAGTTCTTTCCAGTCATCCATTAACAGATCACATAATTTCTTACATTGACCTTCTACAATAACAACTTAACTGTGAACTCTCTAAAGACCGAACAATTTAAACCCCATGATAAAGCATTTACAGAGTTCATGAAAGCCTTGCATCTGTTTTCTTAAAATTTTCTAATTTTTTTTTCCAAATTTAGCGGTCAGAACACCCAGAAAAAACTCTGCACACCAAACACCCACCTTTGCATTCCATAACACTTGATCTCCCTTTTGTCTGGTTACTTACACAATGTTTGTGCAAACAAAGCACACACCGGCCATGTACTTATGCAACAGAGGCACTATGCAAAAACAGTTCTCCTTTCTCAAATAATAGATGTGTGTTGATTCCCTAACTCGATGTTTGGAGATTTGCAAAACTCATCACTAATATAGCATAAATAAACCAGTATTAAAACTAATAAGACTAAAAACAGAGTCACTCTTCCTGACTTGTATCTTGCTCCTACCTGAGAATACTTGTAGACTTCTCATGTAAACACATGTTCAAATTTACACAGTGTAAATTTCAGTGTAAATTCTATCGCACTTACAAATTCCATTTGTGCTCATCCTGTACTTTCAGGGTTAATAAACTCCCTTATGAACTAATTTACCTCTATCCTCTAAGTAACTAAACTACCGCTTCCTCCCTGCTGCAGTTCCGCTCAGGAACCTCAGCCTCTCCTTACAAGAGCTTTATAATTTAAAGTTGCAGAACGCAACAAATGAACTAAGCACAAAAGTAATCACGCAATATGGGCTGTTAAAGAGGATGAAATAAAAGCATTTGCTTTTATTTATCTTACTCTGAACCCAGTAGTCTGCAGTTGTGGTATCTGTTACCTTTTCCAAGACTGTCATCATTTTTTCCTTCTCTACCTGTTCTTCTCTCTTTCCTTCCTCCCACCCCCCTTTTCAAGAAATGCCTGGTATTTACATTGGGACTCCCGGCCCCAGCCTGTAACTGACTTTCACCTTCCCCTAGTTTTCTCTGCACAAAGGACTGAACAGTTCAACAATGCAATTAACTAAGTATCAGAAAGCCGGGGTGGGAAAAAAATCCAGCTGTATAATACTCATGAACTGAATTACCCACAAACCAGGCCAGCAGCCAGCAGGGGAAACTGGAGAAATAGGCCATTTAATCTGCTCTGCCTCGACAGAAATGCCAGAGAAAGGAGGTCCAAATAAGCCTGTCCCGCCACCATTACAGAGCAGAGGTTTCTGCATCTGAGAAACAATTCACTGAAGCCAGCAAAACCCTTCATTCTTTCCAATCACACAGCAGAAGGAGAGCAAACAGCTGCAAGCCAGCCTATAGAAGGCACATGACAACTGTCAAACATGGTTTTGATTAGCAATGCTGCCAGACAAAATAAAAGATAGTGGCAGAAAGTTCACTCTGGCCATATCAGGAATATACAAGCACACCAGCACCCCCCAGGATTTAGGGGCAGGAAAATCTTCAGATTTTCAGCTCCAAAATGGTAAGGAGTACACGTGCCATCTTCCTCTATCCCATTTGAAACTGATTCATGAGGAACTTTGCTGCTGCCTGGCCAGAGGCTGCTGAAAAATCAATGTGCCAAAGCAACAGGTCTAATGAGGCTTGATGCAGCCACTAAGTTTTGGGATAAAAGGGCAACACTGCCCTGAGCCTAGACCCATAATGAACTCCAACACTATATAGAATCATTGAATAGTTTGGGTTGATGGTACTTGAAAGCAGTCCAACCCCTCTGACATGGGCAGGGATACTTCCCACTGAATCAGGCTGCTCAAAGACCCATCCAAACTACTCTTAAAGACTTCCACAGGATGGAGCAGACACATCTCTGGACAACTGTTCCAGTGCCTCACCACCGTCACAGTCAAGAATTTCTTCCTTGTATCTAATCTAAACCAGCCCTCTGACAGTTTAAAACCATTGTCCCTTGTCCTGTCTTTCTCATAAGTCCAGTGCAAGTACTGAAAAGGTACAAAACTCTCCCTGAAGCCTTCTCTTCTCCAGGCTGAACAATCACAATTCTCCCAGTCTGTCTTCATTGGGAGAGGTGCTTCAGCCCCTTCCTCATCTTTGTGGACTCACAGTATCACAGTATCAACAAGGTTGGAAGAGACCTTTGAGATCATCGAGTCCAACTCATAACCCAACACCAGTCCATGATCTAAACCATGACACTAAGTGCCACATCCAGTCATCTCACTCCAACAAGTCCATGTCCTCCTTATGTTGGGAGACCCAGAGCTGAATGCAGCACTCCAGGTGGTGTCTCACCAGAATGAAGTAGAAGGAAAGAATCCCTTCCCTCCACCTGCTGACCACGCTGCTCTTGACACAGCCCAGGACACAGTTCTTTCTGTACTGTGAGCGCAAACTGCTGAGTCACATTGAGCTTTTCAAACAACACCACCCCCAAGTTCTTCTCAGGGCTTCTCAATCCGTTCTCCATTCAGCCTCTATTTGTGCCTGGGATTGCACTGACCCAGGTACAGGACCTTGCACTTGGCCTTGTTGATCATCCTACACTTATTACTACATCTTTGCCTGTCCATTTATTTTGACTCTTTGCTGTGATTTTGTAGCCCCTGACCCTGGTGGTCTGACGAGCACCAGTGAAAGAAAGTCAACAGATGAGAAGACAAGGGTGTGTGGCATTGCAATGAGCACCAGGATGTTCCTGCAGAATTTATTCTCACTCACAAACAAAAATGAAGCCAAACTCTTCTGACACGCAAATGAAGGCAAACTGAGGCCAGCCTTTATGGTCCACCTGTAATTCCTCAGCGAGTTATTGGAACAAGAGAGAGCAAAACCAAAAGATCCCTGATCCCTATTCTCCATTCCAACCCCTGAAAAATGGCAGAGATTTAAACACCAGCAAGTTATTCTAGAAGCCTTGGGTCTTGTAAACACAGACATTCTCTGTGACAAATAAATTAACAAAAGCTGCATATTTAGACAGCTTTATTTCATATAATACAAGCACATGTTCTGGAATTCCAGACTAATTTAAATAGTCATTTACAATTCCTTTATCTGCCTTCATTGACCAGAATTTCTTGTTAGCATGAACTCTGAGAGGGTTCAATTCAGTACATTCCCAACAAGCTTTACAAGATTTATGTTTAATGTGTTTCGCAACCATGGCTCTTTTTCTTTAAAGGATTACCTCACTTTTTACATTTCCCACTGGTAGCAATTTTAAGCAGCATCTCTCATTATTTCAAATGCAACAAAAATTTCTTTGTCTCAGTTGGTCTGTTTCCATGTATTGTAATTTATCCACAGCGTTATGAGTTAAACTAATACAAACCTAATCTAAACAACACTTTCAAACCAGTGATTTATCAGGACCACGGTGCAAACACTATAACAGAAGACATCGACTTTGAATGAGACACTCAGCTCACTTCCCAACCTTACTGTTTAAACGTGAGTATATCACACAGTCTTTCTGAACTAATTAGAAAGAGAACACACAGGTTAATGCTACCTAATTTTTGGTGTAATTTACAAAAATCCTTCCTTACTCTACTTAGAAAAGTTTCATTGATGTTAGATAACAGCTAAATTGCTTTTGATGACAAATACATCTATTCTGGTGACTCCTAACAAAAAATGGATTGTGATTTTATTTATCAGATGGTGTTATCTGTAAAAAAAATTAAATAAATCAGATGCTGATTATAAGTGATTAAAACCATTTAATAAAAAATAACCAGCAAGAAAATTCAAAAAATCGTATATCATATGAGGAATGGTGCTAACATAATGGAGTACTTTGAATCTTTTTTAATCAACTTTTTTGTCTTTTAAGGAGACCTAGAAGTTTCAGAGCTTAGAACAATATTTTGAGAACCAGCGGAAGCTCTGGTCAACCTCTTCCTGTTCTCAAGAAAGCTGTTATTTTGGCCCTGAGTAACTACTAGAAAACCCTCACTTGCAGGCTGCATAACGCTCAGAGTTTGCAAGTGAAGCCATTTCAAATAAACTCAATGAGCAGGATTTCTCCTTCCCAAGCACCTTTCTTCAAAACTGGCATGACAACAGTACCTCCAGGGTCTGAGAATCACCTTCTCTGCCAAGCAACGCATGTCCCACAGCAAAGCACACATGCCTGCTGTTTTGTCTTTTCAAGAAAGGCAGGAAGCTTTTATCACAAGACCAATCTCAGGAGGAAGCCACATTTCTCCTTCACATACACTATCAGAAGGGCCATATCTGTTCTCAACACTAAGGCTGTTGACAGAGTCAGGGTGCAAATGTACTCCACAAGCCTTGCTCTTTAATAAATCAAGGGTTTGAGGTAACACCCACCCACAATCATCAAAGCATTATGCACACATACAACAGCAAAAAAGTAGTGAAATTGTCAAATCTGATGACACAAGTATGAGAATTCAAGATCTCTAATTTTGTAGCTAAGAATTCTAAATTTAAAAAAATGCAGGATTTACCAATGTATAGAATAAGTCTAAAACACTTCATTTCTGTCTCTCTGTCATGCCAGGAGCTAGATACTACTCCTTCCTGCTCCTGAACACTTTCCACAAAGGGAAGGTAGGTGGCCAGACCCTGCAAGAGACGAATTACTACAGCTGGCCTAGCCACAGGATGAGAGGACAAACACCAAACGTCCAAGCAGAAGAAAGTACTCCCAGCAAGCTAAACTAGTAAAATGCCCTTAAAAATCAAGGCATCAGCCAAACTGGGATTCAAGCCATTTGAGATGAATTAGGCTACAATCTCTATGTCCTGAGACACATTAGATCCAAGGACATTTTCAGTCGGCACTGCTCGACAACGTTGCAATTGCCAAAATTACTGTCCTGAACTGACTTAGACACTATGGAAGATTCATGCCTGGTGTACAATGATCTGGTAATTACTGCCAACTAGCTTTGTCATCCTAACAATAACTGGGCATGGCTTTACACAGGGAAAAAAGTGTAGCCTACTCTAACTCAAGAAAAAAGGAACTTCACTTCTGCTCTCATGTATCGGTGCTCTCAGGGGATCAAAGACTTTCATCACAATTTGGATGGTTGTTATAGACAATGGTAAAGAAGGAAATAAAGCCACAGGGCCAATCCATGCCAGGTCTGTAAAACACTGCTTCACTTTTTACTTCTTATGCAGAAAACAGTTGCCATATTTGCCACTTAGAGTTGACAGATGAGGATAAATTTAAGAGTCTGTCAACTATTCACAGGCTGCAGCTGAGAGGCTTGAGAGCTAAGACAATGGAGGAATTGCTAACCTGCATTTTGGAGAAGTTCTGAACACACCAATGGTTACAGTTATGAAGCTGAGCAGCTACCAATCTGCAAGACATCTTCAACCATTTACTGGGAACAAGAAAAGCTACCAAGAAAGAGTGATTGCACAATTAAAGACCACTGATTCAGATCACACAGGAGGCACTACCAGTAAATCTACTGCTAGTTTTACCATCATGGTTCTCAGCTACTCCAAGCAATGCAGAGCTGCATCACAACATTGAGAAAGCAGGGAAGGTAATAAGATGGCTTAAACTTCAGTTCAAATATAAGCTCAAAGTCACACCTTAAGCAGTGTCTGCAGGGGCAGACAAACCACAAAATCCCTCTGCCAGACCAGTTTATTCACCCAACATTTACCTACTCTCCCTATGTTAAACATGTAAGGTACCTAAAAAAACTACAGATTTTAACATTTTCAGCAAACACTTTATCCAAGTACAAAATAACCAGAAAGAGGATCTTTGACCAGGAACAAAATGCACAGTAAATCCTGCCAAAGTTTAAAGGTACAAAATACACAAAGTGGGTTTGTTATATAAACGGCACTGGATTGCAAGGAGAGGCATGTTCGTTTGAACATCCTGTACATGAGCACAGCCAAATAATAGCTCCTACTTCTTGGGGAAAGAGTACATAAATTACAACAAGTACACAATTACAAAAGGAACTGTCTAAGGAATGTAGCAATACTAAAAATAATTTAAAAACCATGGCAGACAATCAACTGAACCTAAAACATGCTGTGTTCTCCATCAAATGAGCAAATTAATCCCAATAAGTGAAGAAACACCAACCAAGCACATAAATCAGACTGTTTCATCTGGGCTCACTGTTTAGATAGCTTTCAAAACATGGCTAAAGAAAGAGCGTCTCTGTTTTGCAAAAGTTAAGAGCAGCTAACATGTTAAACTATCATGTAACAGGCCAGGTCTTCATTACAAGCTTTTTCTTCCCTATCAGATGTTTAAAGTCTCACCTCTTCAATGACAGAATGTACAGAAAAAAAAAAACTGGTGCTGGAGCTGCTAAATCAGATGAGCTTCACTGGCATTTAAAGAAGTCAAAACATCAGAAAAACTGTCAGCATGAATTGTCAACAGGAAGATGCTCCACTGCATTACAGGCTTTACGCTAACACAAGTATTTAGATGGGAACACTTTCTGGTGGCAGCCAACTCCTTCTCTCAGTAGAAAGAGAAAAGGATGAAATGCCATTTTACAAAAGCCTACAAATAAAACAGCTTCAACTAAAGCAGTGATGTGTGGATTTGTTGTTTCAAACATGGGTCTACCAAAGGAAGCAGCCATTCATCTGTGTTAAGTCTGTGTTTAAAGGCCCAGTAGCTGTTTAAAAATAAGTTACTAATCAGAAGTGTCCAAAAAAGGCTAAGGGGAAAGATTCGTCATCAAGTTGGGAGAGAACTGTCATCAAACTAGCCAGTAAATCATAATGGCTGGTAGAGGCTGCAAGTAAATCCTATTCCAAAAATTGATCCACAAACCTCATAACCAAGAAAGACTTTTTGTGGCAGGAATCAGAATAAATTAAAATAAAGCACAAAGCGTCATCTCCTTTTTCAGGAGGGGAGTGTGCGTGTGCATAGGAAGGGCTGAACAGTCTTTCTTGATTTCTTTCTATGCACCAAGGTTTCATTTCCAGAATATACTACAGATGGAAGGCAGAGCAACACACGGTCATAAACAGCCAGACCCCATTACAGCTTCCAAAACATCAGTGCCGCAGAAACATGGAGAAGTGACTCGGGATTAGGCTTCAGAAGTTGCTGGAGTCTCTGTGGCTGGCACCCACAGAGCCAGAAACACAGAATGAATGGATCCCTCAGTGGTTTATAGTAATTAGGCACATTTCTGAAACTGGCACTGCGATCGCTTCGCCCGCGCTAATTGAGCACAATGCAAAGCACTGCTCTGAAACGCCAAACGGCACATTTAACAACCTTATAAAGGAGCCAGGAATACAGAGCCCTTTTTTTTTTTCTTATTAAAGAAAAAAAAAGACTGGCCCAACTTTTCACTGCTCAATACAGAGAGCTGGAAAGTGTCCAAAATTGCTCTGTAAGTGTTGTTTTATTAGCCCAAGACTGTTAATAAATATATTGTAAATTAATTTATACTTGCTTGGGTGGATATAAAGAAAGAATTGTATCACTCTTCCTACAATGTTTGCAATTTACTCTACTTCTTCACTTTTTTGTCCTAGTTACACTATTTCCTATACTAGTTTACCTTAGCAACTGACATTTATTTGGTCCATAAATTACCCTAATGCAGTTTAGTGCTCTTTCATAAATTTTATAAACACAACACTTACAGAACATAGACTTGTATTAATTAAACCCACGCCTACACAAATCTAACCTTTCCTTTAAACGTTTCTACTTACTGCTAATTTTGGAAAACACAGAGAAGGACAAAGGCTTTCTCTTCCTTTTCACCAGGTGTGGTTTTGAAGTTGAGAAATACACATAAATGTGGGGGTTTGCATGTGTATCTTATTGCCAGTATGTCACAGCTGACAACAGATAATTTTTGAGAGGAAAAAGACTGTCTTCCAAGAACTTGGCATACCAAGCTACCAATCAGATCCTTTCATCAAGAAAAATTTAATTAATTCTAGCTATTTCCACTTTTGACTTTACCACTGCAAGACTTTCATTAATTGTTAGAAACAGCCTTAGTTGTTTCTATCCCTGAATGTTAAAAGTCTTTAAAGAATAAAACTTAAAACCTGTAATAGAAGTTTAAGACATTTGAAAAAAGGCTTGTTTCTTATAGGAACAAAAATGTTTGAGGTACATATTGATAGATGGGTACGGTAAATACTAAGGTAATTTTGGTTTTGTAATGCTTTTCATGCCCAAGTTTAGTTTTAAAAGGGAAAAATAAAGCTATTGTTATACAGTATCAGCATATGAATAGTCAATAAATATACGGAATGAATATTCACTAAATATAGCAATAGCAGCAGACCAGTACAGGAAGATACATACGACATATATATAACAATGTGTGCAATATGCACTTAATATGCCACTTAGCCAGACTGCTCTCCTATCTGCAAATATTATAAATTATGCTATACTTTCTACAGAAAATACCAACTCATAAGCAGAGCAGCACGAGGTGCTGCACACCCTGCCCTGGGCTCCTGCCTCCCTCAGACAAAGCCTGTGGGCTCCTGGCACATGTAACTCGAGGTGAGCAGCAAAACAACCTTACCACTGACCCGTACCCAAGATCTCACAGAATGTCTACAACCACAAAATAACTCAGATGGATTGCCCTGTGTGAGGCAGCATTCCACTGTCTCAGAAGTACAGCATGAAACTCCAGGTTTTGTGGTTTAGCCCACTGCGGTCACTCACTCTCCATGAGAGCAAGGACAAGTCAGTCTACCCACAGCCTCACACACTGCCCAGTCCTATCCCAGACAGCAGGAAGTGTTGCTCCCAGGCACACATAAACTCTGCAGAGGCATTTAATCCAACATGACATATTTGTGAACAATTTAAGCTAACACAGCAGCACTTACGCCACAGTAAAACCTTAGAGATACGATAAATAATTTACTAGAGCAGTGCAGTCACCACCAGTGTTTGTTTTCTCAGTGGTCTTTATTAAACCAAATCACTGGGATTAAAGCTACTACAACAAAAACTGGAGACAGACATGAGTGGGTTGACAACTTTTTTGTTTGTTTAAGCTGCCTTACTGAGAAGACTCGAGTTAAATATGACCAGAAATAAATTTGTCATAATACAATTTCAATTCTCAAATATCTGGAACCAATTAACTTGGGGAAAGTTTCAAAAGGGCCACCCAGTAATAAACACAAAATAATTTGTGTCTGCTGTCTTGTTTGTGATAATTTTTTTTATTGCTACCTCAGTTTCAGATGTCAGAGTAATGACTTCCACATTCCGATAAAAATGTGAATTGAATCCATATGGAAAAGATGCTCAAAACCATAAAAATCAAAGAACTCCTTTATTTCTAACTTTTTATACAGTGAAGTTTATAAAGCCTAACATTTTGACCAGTCTTAATCAAATTTAAGAAATTTTTAATACTATTACCAAAGAATCAGATATGTCATGGGAAGAGGTATCTATTACTTCAGGGGAAACATTAATGTAATCTATTTTACTTAAAAGTCTCTAACAAGACTTAGCACTTAGCATTTAACCCTTTGAAAGCTGTAGCAGCCTTAATTGCCCAAATGATTTCATTTCCTGTTATAACTATTTAGGAAATACACATTACTATGATTAAATAATGTTTTACACTTTCAGATGTTTACATCCAAGATACAGCATATTTATCTTCCCACCCAAAAGTCCCCTTTTGAAATTGCTGAGACTCGAAAGCACTGTAAAAGAAGCTCTGTCCTTCATTCAGTCACCAAGCCATCAATACTTTCCATCCTTTCAGCCTGAAAAAAAGAAATACTTCTGCAGAAGGTTTGTTTCTTAACTAGATATCATAGATAATTAACTAGATAACAGACAATAAACAGAGTTACAAACAGAAGAGATAATTGTATTTACAGTTCTCTAAAACCACACAGTATTTTTTATATTTCTTTTAAAAACTATTATTCCTGCTTATATTTTCTATGACAATTAAAGAGGCCAAGTGCTTTTAAACGAGTGAGGAGTGAAGATGAAGCAATCTGCTTTATCTGACAAGGTAAAGCAAAACCACAGGATCAGTGTTACAGAAGTCTTATATTAATCACGCTGCTAAAACTTCCCCCCCAACTCCATCCACTGGAACAGAGACTCCCATATTTTTCAGAGAAGTAAAACCTCAGCTGAAGAGAGCATTCTGCCCACGTAAGCTACATCCCCCCAGACACGCACCACCTTTGCATAACTGGGTGATAACAACAAACACCAACTGTGTGTCCAGGGATACCACTGAAGTAACAAATGGCTTCCCTGCATTTTCTCTCACTGCCGGTTTTGCCTGCTTGTTTTAAATGAGGTAAGAAGAATTAGGAACAAAACAGAGAAAATCCTGCTTATGTATGCTCAATTAATTATTCCATGGACAGCTAGGATAATGAAAAACAAACACACACGTAACAGCCTACACACTAAGAGGCAGTGGGGAGTGGAGCGATGTGCTTCAGCAAGCTCTCTCCTAGGGCTCCAACAGGTCACCCAGACAACTGTGGGAATCGTTCCTCAACTTACACACACCACAAAATGCTTTCTGCTCTTGCAGCTGAACTGGCCTAAGGTACAAGACTCACCTCTCCAGATGGAGATGTATACAGTTGTTGAGCTCATGCTCCATAAGCAGAGGGAGGAACACCTGAATTCAACTCCAGAGCAAAAAAACGGCCATCCCAAAAGAGGTTCACAGCCCCTCTAGCTCAATTCTTTGTTTGAAAAACCAGCAGCAACAAACACCTGAAAAATACCCTCCCTGCTATACCCTACAGCAAACTCCAGGGCAGAGCTGCAAGAACAAGATAAGCTCTCCACATCTGATTGCCCCAATGAATTATTTCTCCCACGATTTCTCCTGATGCCCACAAAAAGCTTTCGGCATTCACAACGTCCAGCATAGCTTTGTATGTGTGTGCATCAGTTTGTTTTGAACTGCTAACAATTTTCTTTGGCAGCACTTCATTCCCGTATTATAAGTAAATAATTCATCACTATTCCCCCCTCTCCATACTAACATGACTTTAAATTACTTGTCTCCTATTCCTTCTTACTCATTCTCCCCCAGGCTAAGTTTACAATACTTAGCTCCTCTGCTTACACATGTTCTTCAACACCTTTACATCTTTATTCTTCCATGAGGTACTTTCTCTACTTCTATTACACTTGAAAGAGGACCAGAATTGCAGACAGCAGTAAACCTGTCAGCATACCCATGATTTACACAGTGGCATGATAATGATTTTTCAGTTTTATCTTCTATTCCTTTCACAATCATCTTTAATACTAAATTGAAAGGGGTAAGGGAAGTGGGAAGTTTTTAATAGCTACAAAATACTGAACAGACATTTTCCTCATATTTTCAACTTCCTGTCTCTCTGAATGACAATTCAGATTCCAACACTGCATATATAAAAAAGGAGTTTTCTCCCCACGTGCATTTCATTACTGCCACTTCATCAACAGAACAGTATCATGAGGCTTCTGCAAGCTCAAGAACCAGCTCTCATTTTTACAGTCTTGGACAAACTATAAATAGCAAAAATTTGTCTTCTCAGTTTCCTCTTTCCCAGAGTGTTTATGACACAATCAGTATTTTCCCCCATTACCTTCTGTTCTGCCATAACTGCACAATCTTCAATTTTGCAGTGCTAACGTGAAATTCTGTGGCTGAACTTAAAGAACTAAAAATAGTTACTGAATATGGTTCCATGAAAATTGGCAATATGAAAAAAGTAAAAAAAATACCAGAATCTTTGCTTCTAAGCTCAGCATAAAGATCTATATACAATTTGTCTGTATTTGTTTATTACCTGTAGAACAGGAGTATTTTATTAGTTCTTTAACCAACCAATCTCAATTCTCTTTGTGAATTGTCCCCTTTTTCTGACCAATCTGTTTATCCAGTATTCTTCTGAAGATATATCTTAAAAGTCTGGTTTTCAGATTTCTATATAAGAGGAAAATATAGTAACATTTAAAATTCCTAAATGCTGGTTTTTGAACAAAAATCCCACGTTTTTCAGATGAGCACACAAAGTACAATAAGCTTTCCCTTTCTTCTTATTCTGATCTTCTGTTTTCTTCCTTAGCCATTAAGTAATACATTGGAAAATTCATAGGCTTCTCTTTCTGCCTGTTTTTGCTTCTCTATCATCTATGCCCTCGCTTACCAACACGGTAACAAAAGGGGGGGCAACTACCAGCTTTGCTCTGTGACAATTGTACAGAATCAGCTCACCTGCACTCCTTGCAGCATTATCCCTTCCAGCAGTGTCCACAATCTCACAGTAACTTTACATAAAGATGCATCTGTTTGGAAGTCACAAGTGCTTATACACAATAAAGCTGCTGTTTAGGAGTCGAACATTCATATCGAGGACCATCATATGTGATTACCCAAACAATCATCAATCTCATCTCAATAGCCAGGCTAAAAATATTTCACAAGAAAATGGCACAGAGGCTCTCAGAGTTACTGTGGTTTACTGAGATGAATTTCCCCTCATTATTATTTTATAAATCTAATACATACTAATTATCATTTAAAATTATTCCAGAAGCTCCTTATTGGGGTGGTTTTGTTCTTGAAATTCAGCTTAAAGCTATTACCAAAGCTGCAAAGTATTTTTCTCCAAATCCTGGAGAAAATCCAATCCTGGTCCCTATTCCAGAGACCTGTAAACTCTTGGTTCGCCTCTTTCCACCCAATTTTCTTAGTTAACCCGCTAAAGTTTAACAGGTTTCATGGACACATGCAAATACACTCCGCAAACTAGCTTTCAGTAACAAAAAAAGACCATTAATCAGGGAGACTTCCTGTTTCTCTTACTTTTCTTAGTTCCTCAACAGGTAAGCATCAGTGAAGTAACAGATTAATTAATTCTCAGCATTTAAAATTACAAGTCAAAATTTACAGCAATGTTTTGAACACTGTTGCAATGTAAACGGTATGCAACTGAGTACAAACAACAGTCACCACAGACCAAAACACAATTATTACATTTGCAAATATTTTCAAATTCTTCAATAGAGTGCACTGAAGTCAGTGAAGACTTGGCAGGTTGAAAGAAGTGAAAAGAACCATGTCTGTACTACAGCCAAAAAAAGATACATGGCCCTATGTCTCAATTTAGATGTGCCTGTAGTGCGGGACTCACATGTACAGTCTGCCGATGATTTTACACAAGATGACCCACAAACCGAAAAAATATGTTAAAAATACAAACATTAACATAAACTAGTTTTGTTTCTTAGCGTATTGCAAAACACTGACTGACTCATTTTCTTCACTTTAGTGCCTAACAGTTCATTTGGCCCCATGATTTCCGTAAATCTCAAGTCATTAATCATCTACTTTTGCTAAAGGTTACAATGCCTGCCAACAGACCTATGCTGGTCGTCCTTCTTAACCCAGTGGCAAAATTCCTGTAAGCTGGAGGTTTTTTAATACTGCTCATAACACCTTCATATTTTCAACTCATAGCTATTTTGGAAAACTTTCACTGCATAGATTTAAGGTTTTCCACACCCCTGACGTGTGTCTGAGGCTTCCTTCCAGTTCCTCTTTCACAAGTGTGAATACTGTTTAACAAACATCATTCTGATTTTGGTTTAAGTTGCTGCTCCAACTACACATTGCAGTAACTCCATTCAGTAAAGTTCAAAAATTAATCCTTCCAGCTTGACACACATTCTTTGAGTCTCTACATGCACAATATACAGCCTACATTGCACACAGGCTGGAATTCTGAGAGAAAAATCACGTATTTGTGGCCATTAGTAAAACTTTCTTGAGAAATCAGTGAGAGGCCTTACTCCAAAATTTATTGAAACAGAAACATCTTCAACCTCTGGTACATTCAGATTCTCAAATGCTGTATAAGCAGTCAGTCAGGCAATCCAGTAAAAAGTCTGTACAGATTTTCTTTCGGGAAGAAGGAGGAGGTGTCCAAGAGCTGTGTTATTTATGACCATGGCAAAGTTCTCCAGCAAGGTTATTTACATCACTGAATTCCTATTATTACCTCTTGCTTTGCCTAAGGCCACTAACTCACTATGATTTGCAAGCATTAGCAAACAATGCCCATATTCAAGTTCAGTGTATCCATTTCAACACAAAATGGTTGATATTGTATGCCAGAGTCCTGGCTCAGGACTCAAGGGGCCAGTTTGCACAGCTTAACACGCTCAGGAACCTGGTTCAGCTCCCAGCAGTCTTAATTAGGCTAGGAATAAGAGACATGGGGAACATCAGGGTTTAAATTTAAAGCAAAAGGGTTATTCAAGTAGTTATTTCTTAGACAGTAGAGAGCTGCAGTGTGTTAAAAGAATTGTTGTCACCAAAAACAATTGCATATTTTTATATGGTAGAATGACCCTAATTTTGAAAGCTCCTGCTGGTTAATAAAGGCATCCCTAAAGGCAGAGAGAAAAAAATAAAAAGACAGTATGTGCATACATGAGGGCATGTGGGTGTGTCAGGAAGCAGGGAAGAGGTTTTGTACTTCTTAGAAGAAAAAAAAAAATTCCTACACAAGCATCTAAAGAACTGAAGATTTTCAAATATTCAAAGAAAATACAATTCTTTAAAAAGTATTTGTAAGCAGACAGTAGGACTTGAGCTTACACACACACAGAGAGTTTGTATTTCCAATCCAACTGTACCAACACTCCTTGAAAATTTTTGCACTCCTTGACATTTTTGCAATGTGACTGATATTTAAACACCTTTTAATCAACATACTAATCTGCTAAACAATACATCAAATTATGTAAATTAAATGCTCTAAATAGAATTTAAATGCTCAGAAACTGTACCAGTAAATTTGAACAGAAGTGAAGCCAACAGAAACTTTACCCAAGGTTACTGATATAAATGATTTTATATAAACAAAAAAACATAACTTTTCAAGATTAAGAGACCTGCAAAAGCAACAGTTTATTAATTTTTACTCTAGAGGAGTGTTAAGCAAATTCAGGACTTCACATGAATCTAAAATCCAATTTAAAATTCATGGAAAGTCAATCTAACATCTCTTACTGGAACCAATGTCCATATTTTTGTAACCCAAACTATGGTGGGTATACTTTACAAAATTCAGAAACACATGAAACACTGGCATATGTGCCAGTTCATTTAAAATCCTGCCAACCCAAAACAGGTATTAAAGTTGAGAAACTTATGTATTTAAACAGAAAGCATTCAGCCCCCCTTCCTGACTCCCACTTCAGATCATTCTCCCTAGAAAAACTGAACAGGGAATTTCCATTTCCAGACTTATTTCAACCCAGTCTGTAAAAATCTCCTGCAATCCTCGAGACTTGAGGAGAGCACCAGCTATTGAAGCACTCCATTGTTTATGAGCAGACAGGGAAAGGTTACTGAACCAGAAAGAACCTCCTTCAGCAATCACAGGACACAGGTTACAAAAACATTAACACCTTACATGGAAGTGACCAGAGGAGACCAATCTAAATGATGCAGCTCCTTGGAAATAATCCTATTTAATAGAATATTGTAGTATGATACAGTAACTGATGCACTATTGAAATTTCCAAAATGACTAATGGCCTGATTTACTGATCAATGCTCTGCTGTGTGCAAAGGGTACAAAAGACAGAAGACTCAGAAAAGATTCTACTGTCACACTTGCCACTGGCTTTTCCTTTAAAAATGCTATTAAAGTCAGTTTTTCTTCTAAAGACAGAACCAGTTTTAAAGACTCAACACTAACTGGGAAGTTTCACACGTGAACAGGGCTCAAACCGACAAAAACATCTGCCTTAGTTACGTCTAAATCTGACTGGTTTTCCTAAAATAAGGTTTTTTTCTGCCTTCAACTTTCCCCACATTTACCAGATGTAGATTGATACTTTAGAATTATTTCCTTCTGCTTTACCAAGAAATTCTCCATTTAACATTTCCTCATTAGAGCTCAGCTTTGAGAAAGGATTCTTTCCCTTTCATTTTCCAACACCAATATTGTTTTCAAGCTGACCTGTCTTCCATCCAGTCTGACATTTACAAGCTGTGCTAGAGGTTGTCCTCCTCCACTTTTCTAACCCCATTAGAGGCATTTGGAGCATATCACACAGACAAGATTTCAAATGAACAACCTCCCCCTGAATGCCAAACCAGTGACTGTTTAAACAATTAAAAAACTTAGTTTCTGCAATGTTTAAAAATCTACATGTCCTGTTACAGCATCATGTAAAGAGCTTCAGCAGCCACGTGTTAACATTTGCCAGTTAACACAAGGTTACAGCTATACACCAGTATATATATCCATTACACTTCAGACATAATCCATACAAATGATTATAACGATAAGCAAAAATATTTATTCTTTTACAATAAGAATTCTAAAATCATTTTATATACAGCCGTGAGAAACACTTTTTTAACACAGAAAATACTACTTCAAAATGTAGAAGTGCAAATCAGACCACTAGTTCAAATTGTATGTGCAAAGGTGTATTTTTTTGTTTGCATCACAGAAACCACGAAAATGGAGAAGCTAAGTGTCGTATTCTCCAAAACAACTCATTTCTGTACAGAAAAGGCTGTTTATACCTTTTAGACCAAACAGGTTTTGCTCCAAAACTTTCTGAGGAACCCTATTTGAGCATTGCAAATACACAATCAACTTTTATTTTGACAGCTTAGAGTTTTAAAAGGAGCAAAATGATTTCTGAGCCAAAATTGCTGCTCTATTTAATTATAATTATCCTATAAATGGCATCAGGAACAATATCAGTCTAGAAGTGGCACTAATATACTAGGAGTGGATATAGGCAATTAAAACATGAAGGATTTAAAGTCAACTGAAACATATGGAGCACAGAAAAAATAATAATTAATTGTAATATATAATTGAACAGACATTCTATTTGATTATTTCACTGGCCAGTTCTATGGCAAGATTAACACTGTGTAAAAAAAAATCGAATCACAAACCAGCAGGATAAACAAAGTTTGTAAACTGTGTTCTTCTAAGAAACATTTTAATTTTGCATATTTTTAACACAGAATGGAAGCTTTTTTTCTTCTACAAAATGTACTCCAGGACTAGTTTTCATAATACTTGATCAATCCCAGAAGCCATAAAGAAACAGCTTGTCAAGAGCTATCATTAAAACAATAAATGGATAATTTTAAGTAGGAGTACCAAAAACTAAAAAAAATAAAGATTCCAAAACTGAATTCAATGAAAAGTTTTGTTAAAAGGCAGTACAGAGCCATCATTAAAATGGACATTTACAGTTTAGCCAAAGCACTCCACAGTTCTGTCAACCCACCAACCTCTGCACCTTTGCCCATTTTCTTTGTCCTCCAACAAGAAGCAAGCTGGGAAAAGAGAATAACATCTGCGTTTCTCAGAGGCTCGAGTAGGAAAATGGGACTGCCTGACAGTGCAAAGACCTGAGAGAAGAAGGGTGCTAAGATTTTTGTGAAATAGGAAAAGCAGGAGATTCTCACAAGCTTTCTATGAAAGACCTCTGAAAACCCTTTCCTTCCAACAGGAAAATTTTGAGCTGTCTCAAAACACTACTGGGATTTCCTGTGCTGGAAGCCTTGAATTCTCTCTTGATCAGTCTTTTTCATCTATGAAATCTCTGCCCACAGCAATCCTCACAATCAGAAATGCTACATGCACTAGAGATGGTTAATGGGGAGCTCTTCAGAACTCTAAGTCAAGGATTATTTTTTTATCAACTACTGACTAGCAAGGAGTTAACTATAAAAGCCAACTACCTTTCTTTAGCACCTGGTATATTTCTGGCATGAAATTCTGTATAAGCTATAAACTGTGGCTGAGAGTTAAGTCTCAAAACCGATTTGTAATACTGACACTTCTGCTAATTCTAGAAAGTCAGAGAGTTATTCATCATAAAAGAACTTGTTACAGGAGCGTAATGGTAAGTATTACAGCACGTTTCTAACGAGATACACTGCAAAGTTCAAAAATGCAAAGCAGCTTTGCACAGAAAGCAAGAGACAAAGTATTAAATATTTTCTCTGACTCTTGCCAAAAGTCCTGCTCTGAAGTGATGGATGAGGTTTCCTGAGGCTAAGATGCCAGAGCCAATTAGCCATGTCAATCCACAAGAACGCCAGCTGCCAGGATCTAACTTTATTACAGTATTACTTAAAAGTGAAGACATCAGCAATGTTTCAGTTCACATGATTCCTAATTTTAAAACCTGCCTTTTTTAGATTTAGAGTGAGGGCAGTGACAATGACCTTAAGTTTCAACCTATTAAAATCCTCGCAGAGTGCCACGATTACCCATAATTTAATTATGTAAAATATTTTGTTAATCAAATTAGTCTACATTATGCTCTATTCAAACGAAAGTAAGACTTCAGCTTATTTCCCTCCTCATACGAATTCTATGTAAAGTTTATATTTAAAAGTAGCAATTTATTTCAACAGTGCCTGTTTCAGTTGCCAAACTGCCTATCCCACAGAACATGATATGTGTAAAGTATATAGCTTACCCATTTATGGCATCTAATTCTGAACTCCAAAATAAAATATTTGGAAAGTGTCTTGAGTATTTGTCGACTAGAATAAAGCATGTCCAAGTCTTTGATTATCTGAAAACATCTGCATTTAATTTCTAGGCAAGGAGTTTGGAAATGTTGATCTTACAATACACTGCCCTGCACAGTCACCACAATAAACTCAAATGATTCCATGAAAGGGTGAAATTTTTCTTCCGTTTATGTGCCTGTGAAATAAATCTGAACATTACCATCAAGCAATAAAAAGCATCCATTTTTTGGAATGATTTCCATATTCATGCAAACTGTGCTCCTCTATATTAACTTTATTAACATCTTAATTGAAATTTTGGCTTTTTGCTACTGCTCATTTACAGTACATTTACTACCCCAGGATACAAATGGTACATGGCATTAGCAGCATCTCTTCTTGAGCTGCTCTGTACCCCAAGGTCATGGAGAATGAAACAAAAGTAGAAGTATAACTAGGTTAAGAACAGTTACAAGTCTTCTGAGAAGAGAAATCAAGCTTTCTTTTCTAGATTCTTATTCAAAACTCAGTTTACTAAGTTTTAATTATTTCTTATCTGGAGCTTTTAAATTATTTCTTCAAATACATTCCTGCGTAAGCCTAGGTAAAAACAGCAAAGAGGAAGTGTTAGTAAGAGCTTAAAAGTAAAAAAGCTAGTTCTCAATTCTTTGTTCAACCTGTCAAAGGAAAAAGAGATCTGAATGAATAACAAGCATATTCTAGCTATGCAGATTTTTGTAAGCTTTTTTTCATCATGATTTTTTTCCTTCCTTTGATATTTCTGAAAGACAACTACATAATTTGAAGCTTTATTCTGTAAAATAATCTAAGTGCCATCAGTGACTGAGAAGCCTACATTTTATTGCCATTGAATTACAGAGCATTAAGGATTGCCTATGGAAATGACATGAAAAAAAACAAACTCCAGCTCTCACTCCAGCACACTGTCTTCAAGTACAAACTAGTGTGTGATTTGCTTTCTTCTTTGAGATTTGCCCTTTAAAATCTAAAGGATAAAAAGACATCGATTTTGGTTGTTCTTCCAGTGCTTCATAAACCAGATTACTGTGCCTGTCACAAAGTGCACCTGTGATGCCTGACAGTCCACACACATGGGTGCCTGGCTTTGAACCCTTTAAACCATGAGGCAGCATAAACATGAAGGCCACGTTTGAAGAACAAACACTGGATGAGCTCCATCTGAGTATGCCTTCTATGAAATGGGAAAGTTGTGAGCTCTTTGTTTTCTACCATAGTTTCCTACCAGGATCTAGGCAGTAATGAAGCAGAAGCTACAGAAGAGTTTCTCCTCCTAAATCCAAATGACAAAATAGAACAAAAAAGCCATTCCACAACAGAAGGCAGGACTTATCAAGGAACAGCACATGACCTGACAGAAGAAGCAAACAACCCTTGACAAAATCCTGGGTTACAACATGGGCCTAAACAGTCACAAAAACACCACTATTAGAAGTAGGGATTCGGGACTCTCCGTTGAGCATCAAACTTGAAGGTACGTTACAACAGAACTGTAGCCCCAAAGAAAACACTAGTGAGTTGATATCAGTGTGTAAGTTGACATCAGACAAGACTGGTTTTGTGTTAGTATTAAAATTGAAGGCTTAACTTGTGACAGAATTACAAAAATTATCAACTACAGCAAGTGATGTCACCTGAGACACTTCACCCATGCAAAAGCAGAAATTCTGCCCTAATTGAGTACTTGAGACTTCTTTCTGTCCTATTTGCTCTTCCCTTATCCAAGCAGCAAAGACTGGGTGCTGGATGCTTCACTAGGGGGATCAGGGTATTGTTTCAAAACAGTCCTAAAATTGGACTTTTTCCTTCAAGATGCAGAAAATACTTTACAATCCCAAATCCCAGCTCAGTAAGGTTTCCAATAAGGAAAACTCTTCCACGTGAGCTTTCAAACAGGATTTGTCTCCCTCTAAATTAACCAGGTCAGAAGCAGAACATCACATAATTATAGAATTGTTTAGGCTGCAAAAGACTGTTACAATCATCAACTCTGAGTGCAAACCCAAGCACTGCCAAGTCCACCACTAAACCACGTCCCCAGGTGCCACATCTACACACTTTTTAAATCTCTCCTGGCATGGTGACTCCACCACATTCCAGTGGCCAGCCTATTGCAGTGCTCGACAACTCCTTCTGTGAAGAAATTTTGCCTAATACCCAATTTAAACCAAATATCAAAGCACTTCTGCTGTTCCAACAATAACTTATAAAACCAAGAAAATATGGCAAATTACTATTCTAACAACAAAATTAGCCTGGTACTTCAGGCTTCTTGGCCTGCAAGAAGAAACTAAGCAATAGATTTCTCTTATCTAGCACACTATCAACTTAAAAGGTGATAACCCAAGGAATGAAAGGGAAATATGGATACTACTAGACAATAAATATACATGTTTCCTGACAGCTGCTGTTGTAACCAAAGCCACTGACACCCCAGAAGAGGGACACAGATAACAGTTGCAAAGCAAGGAAGGGATGGTGGCAGGAGGAGAGCCAACATCCTGGAAGACAAGTGTCTCAAGCATTTACTTGATATCCAGTCAGTTATGGACATGACTTCGGAAACATTAGAAAACTGAAAAAAATTAAAACTGTTCCCATCTTAGGTAATATGCTAAGAACAGCTAAACTCTCCCATCCTGGCAGTCCTTGCATAATGTTAATACTAAGAATCACGTGAAAGCACACAACATTTTAAATATCTAAAAAGAAATGGGAGGAGAGGTCAAATCCATTTTATAAGAATCCAGTGCTTTAAAAAGCTTAAAACATGTATTGAGTAAACACAAATTCACCTGCTCTTCTTCATCCTGGACTGCCTCCATCTTTTGACTAAAACAGAACTGTTCCAAAGCTAGTCTTGTTTGTAAAATTTATTAGTAAAATTCAGTTAAGTACATTTAAACAGAACACACTTTTTTTGAGCTATGATAAATAAACTGTGCAGCCAAATGTTTGCAGAAACAATATGGGATGTGTTAAATACCCGCTATTTCACTTAGTTATAAATGAAGAATTGACAATGATTTTTTTATTTTAAAGAATATTTCTGAATCGGTACACAATGTTTTATAGCATATAACAGCACTGGGTGATAATTTCTCAGACTTGCAAGTCATGTTAATAACAAACCTGATTTCAAACAGCACATGAGTCAAAAAAACCCCATAAAATAAAATCACCCTTCAACCTACATTATCCATAGTATCCTCCCTCACTTAATTGCAACTGGCACAAGATATTTCCTGAAACACCCATAACAACTCAGATACATTAGCAATTCTGTACAGAAAGCATTTGATAAGCTGGTGAGAAAAATCACCCAGGAATGTCAGTGTCAGAGCATTTCTTGCATATAAGTACCTTTCTTCATAGTATCACCAGTTTGCCTTTAGCAAAATCTTAAAACTACAGAAATCAGCAAAAGCACAGCTTAAAAGTGCCTTTCTGTTGTTGCTTTTTCTCGTCAGAGCAAGTCTCACTCCTTTTTCTTTAATCCCTTCACATGTCACTCCCACAAAGCATGAAACCATAACAACAAATTTAGTGTATATGGGAAGTGACATTGGAGGGCCCTTGGCCTCAAATATTTGAACCATGTTCTATATTGTGCCGTATCTCTGTCAAGCTTGGTATCTACTTCGCCGTGCATGCCGGATATCTGAAATCAGGCTAATGGCTTTTTTTTTTAATCTTGAACAGCATGAAGATTTAGTGATATTTTGAATCACCGTGCCTTCCATCCCATAACAAAACATACAAATATTGGGAGTTAAAGCTGACTGATGAGCACTAGATACTCATCTCACCATTAGAACGCAAGGGATTTCTTTTTAAGTCTGTGCTTCAGCATTTTTGCACGTTCCTAGACCAAATATTTCAAGCTTTAGAAGTACAACTTAGATGAAGCCTTCGCACTGACTAGTTGGAATAAACAAAAATACAGCCAAAATGAACCCAGACTTGGTCTATTTATGCAACTGAAAAACAATCCATCTGTGAAACTGCTTAGACTGCTTTAAAACTGCAAGAAACTGTGCTCAGCTGTTACTTGCTCTCTATCACGTACAGAAGCAGAGCATCACCCACTGGAATGCCACCAATCAACTTGTTCAGTATTTGTTTACACAGCATCACTTCCTCTGTGTATGAGGATCTCTGTGCAGTGTTCCATAAGTGACAGATGCACTGACAACCTAGCATCAGCACAGCAGTAAGTAATACACAGGATCTTCCCATTTCTTTGCACACTTTGTCCAGATGCAACTGCTGACAACGATTTCTGCAACTTCCATATCCAGAACTTCAACAATACCTCTTCTTTCTGTCTCTCTTTCTAGCTCCTCCTAAATTTCTCTTGACATTAATTAAAGTAATCCAATATTTTCCTGGCAAACCCATGATTTTCTTTATCATCTGCTCTCTGCTTTAACTAGAATAAATGACATTTAACTAGAATAAACAACATTTTCTCATCCTTCTCTACTTGTTTTACCTGTAACACTCCCCACAATTCAATTCCCATTAGGCCAGCAGAGCTCCAGTCCCTTCATGTCTCTTGCCACAATAAATTCTCGTTTCTCACCTAGAGATTGTGTTTCTCTACTTCCTTTCCTTCCTATCGCCCTTTACTTACTTTTTAAGTTTATACCTTTCCACTCAGTAATGCTCTCTCTGTGGTTGGGACTGTCCCTACACTTCTTCCTCCCATCACACTCAAGAACCAGACCTCAACAGCATCACTCTGCCTTTTTCATCCAGCTCCTTCACCTTATGCTTAAGCTTTATACGTTTCTACCTGTGACCCCCAAGAATATCTGATTAATCCCAGCATTTGCGGTTTTGTAAGCAGCCCACCATACATAAGAATAAATGAATAAAGCCTTTGATGCAGGGATGCAGTCTGAAGTCACAAACAGCATGTAGCTCAGCACATGTGAGGGTAACTGCCCCGCTGGTGTAGTATTTCAATGACAACATATCGATTTTCCCACATTTTCGTTTCTCAAAAAAGCTTTATATCAGATTAGTCCTAGTTCAGATTAGTCTCTTCCTATCTTGTATATTGAAGGCAGCCTTTGCTTTTTTGTTTTCAACACGAAAAGACCCAAACTCTAAGCTAAAGACACAATTTCTTCAATGTAAAAGCAAGGACTCAACTGTTGAGCTGCTCACTACAAAGTATGCCTTAAGTATTTTGAAACATAAGAGCTACAGGTCTTCCTCATGGACAGTCATTAATATCATCTACTTTTCCAGATAAAAATAACTGAAAGAGATTACATTTCACTTTCCACCTTTTGCTGGAATGTTGGGGTTCCTTTTGATCTCAAATTATCCATGAAGGATGATCTTATGTGCTCACTACCAATGCATCTCTTACGATCCTAAAAATTTAGTGACAAACACATGCAATCCAAAATAGAACTTGAAAGCTCCATGCTTCTGTGTGGTCCACATCACTGACTACCACTACTCTGTTCCAGGCTATTGCAGAAACTTCAGGCCTCAAACACACATGTTCAACAATGTTAAGGCTCGGCCACATGAATTTACTTCTAAAAACTTCAAATTATTTCTAGTAAAAACTCAGAAGTTGATTTAGACTCTGCATATCAAAATTAAAACCACAGATGCTTAACTCCTACACTTATTTCTATTTCTTACCTTTAAAGAAAAAAAAGAAAATCCAAGCCCTGATGTGAACTCTTCTATAATTTGAATTTAACAGCAAGCTAGTCTGAAAAAGTATTTTTATTCTATTTTTCCATACAGCACATATAGCCTCTACAGCTTATTTTTGATCTGTCATTTTATTGTGTAAGTAGCAAGGAAATGCAACTTGAGAGTTCAGGTTCACATAAATCTATAATCACTGACTTATTTAAAATAAGACAGGACATTTATTCACATGTTTCCATTCACAAGTTTCTAGTAGCTCCAGATTAAAAAAAAACAACAATAAAAGTGTCACCTTTAGAATAAGAGTCCTCAGACCCACTGCCTTTCATGGTCTGCTGCATTTCACTCAGTGGAATGAGAAACAGCAGCCACACATAAAGACCTTAACACACCTTTCCCACTATGTGAATTCATCTCTGAGGACAAATTGTCACATACTGCCAACAGAACAATAGAAATAAAATTTTCTGATTTAAAAGCCCTAATCTGGCTATAAAAATTCACTGCAGCAACATTCATGATAATGGCTTATAATAACCAGCACTAATTAGTTACCTCCTGCCTGTCTAACTGGGCAAAGGCACACAAGAAAAATCACACAAAAAGCCTTAATTACTATTGCTAAGCCTGCAAAACATAGGTTAGAAAAACATGAAACAAAAGACATTTAGTTCCATGAACATCTTAACAGGTCCTGACACGAGCTTTACAGAAAGCAAGAAATGCAGACTAATTCCACAATTTAGCCACCACCAACGACCAAAGTGTGTCAGCTTTCAGAATGGGGCATGCTGCAATCTAAAGATGACAGAAATAAACGTTTTAAAGGCTCATTAAATTTGTAAGTGAATCTTATCAAAGCATATAGAGTTCTAAAGCAAAGATAAGAAACACAAATAGAGAAATAGTTACTGTGATTGCACGGCTTGCTAACAAGGTAAGTATGGCATGATCACAGGCAGTTTACAAAGCAAACCCTGGTAGCTCTGGGTGCACCAAAGATTTGTGCCTAAAATAAACAATTATGCTGAAGAGAACATCCACTGTCTCGAACGGCATCCACACAATGTAACTGCATCCCTTGACTTTTCCCTTCTAACACTGTCCAACACCGTCTGAACTGTGTGGCATTGCAGCCTAAGAGCCACGGACACAAGGACAGTTTTCTCAGAATTGGGATACTCAGAGGTGCTCCTATTTAAGGACACCTATTTCCTCTCCTTTTCCTGGAAGGTTCATTCCAAAGGAGTGCTGGTATGTTCAAATAAATATCACCACCCTTATAACCTGTGTTTCCTGAATGAGGCGTTTCCACTCAATTGCTCTTCTGAATTCAAGGAAAGGTTCCAAAGTTAAGATTTCCTTGCAGGAATCAAACCTTGTCCCCATGTGTTACTGGGAGTCTGAGCACCTGATTAGTTAAATTTCAAAACGAGAACTTGTCATCTTTTAGGTTAAAAAACTTCGCAAAGAAAAGGAACCCTAAAGGACAGGGTATGAGCCATGTAAGTCAGGCAGCTATAGAAGTTAAAACGGTAGTTGAAAATAACGAAGCCTAAAGCAAAAATTAATTTCTTCTCTTCTGAAGTCTGTGAGTTCCTCTCATGAGTCTGTCTGTAATGACAGACAGTCTATGAATACAGAATAAGTCAAGAAACAATTTCTGCCTAGAGGAGACTTAAACACCAGAATTGAGACACAAGTATGTGACGGGTTTGGTAAATGCATAAGAGGACTTTACAAGATATTTACCCGCTAACACAAATATGATTCCATTTCCTTCCAAAAATGCTTACCAAAAATATTCAGAATTACAAGTCATCAACAATGACTTTACACAGATGGAAAAGAAGGTATCAGTTGTAACACCCTCATCTGTACCATGATACATTGTCTTTATCACCTTCAGGCATCAATCTTACCATAACCATCAGAGTTCCACTACTGCACAATTCTACTGAGGCCCTGGCAAACTGTCCCAGTCTAAACAAAATTTTTAGTTCTTTTCTTTTTTGCAATTTCTGTTACTCTTTATACAACTAAAACTATACAATAACTTTACAGAATTCCTTTGCCAAAATAAAATCTTTCCTAAGGGAGTATGATCAAGTAACTGAAGTATTTTATTTTATATTTAGAGTAAGTTAAGGTATAATGCATCATTTAGATAAATGTTTTTTATTTGAATGAGATTAGAAGAAATATGACACAACATTTAAACTGATTCAATCATGTGGTAAAAATGTTTGCACACACAACAGCTGATACCAGTTTGAAAAACAACTAATTACAAAACAAAACAACATGGTGTTGGATTTCTCATCTGCAAAATAATGACCATTAAAGTACCAGATGACATTCTACTATGGGGGAGAAACACATAATTACCCTTCTTCTTGAGGCTATGATACAAGAAATTTTGAGCATAATACAATGAACAACACTGCAGCCTCTGCTTTACAGCTACTTCTGAGAGAGTAAATTGGGACCTTAATAGGTCTTCAGTGATCTAAAAACACATAATTCTTAAAGAAAAATCCTGGAACAATTAAAACAGGTGATGAATCTCACATTTCTAATTGGTCACAGGTACTTTTATTCTTGAAATAAAGGACTACTTACTTGGTTGGCCATGTAAATTGTGAGAAGGCCTCTCCTATAAACAGAAAAAATAAAATTAGTGAAGGAATCAAATATTTTTTGCAGATTGAAGAAAAACACTTTAAGCAGAAAGAATATTTTATTAAAGAAGAAAGTTTAAAAAAGAAGAGTATTGATGGAGAATGAAACATTACCACCCTATAGAAAAATAAATAAGAAACCAAAAATAGTATCTTGATAGCACAGCAAGGAATTAGAGGACCTAAATTATATACAGCAACTTGCTACTGCACATGAGTCCTGAAGCTGTCACAAGGGGGAAGGCACCTTCAATTACACAGCACTTATCACAAAATAAAAGCCTGCACATGAGCTGGCAATGTAGGCACACACTAATGACCTAAGTCTAAGTTAAACTGTGAATTTACAGAAAAATGCTTGGGTGTTAATTCTCTTTTTTGACCACTGCTATGTAACTTGAGGCACTTAGCCCTTCTGCTTACAATATTATGACAAGTTTTCTACTCATGATGCAGAAATCTTGGCTCAAGCCAGCTGAGAGTCACAGTGCCAAGAGTGCCCTGGAACCACTCTCTCTTCCAACCTAGATCTAATTTTTGTTCTTCCCTTCTATTTTTGGATCTGTCTCTGTGTCTCAATCCATAGGTCACACCGCACTTTAGGAAAGTATCAACTTGGGCTCCTGCTCCCACACTTCTGCTGATTATACTGCAGCACAAGACCAAAACTGAACTCAACTATGCAGATGTGAGCTGCTCCAGTGGCAAACTACACTAGATGTCACTGTAGGGTCCAGATGAAATAAAAATTATTATCTGTACATCAGTCACAAGCCACCATCGTCCTTGAGAAAGTGGGAAACATTACCACTGCATATTTGCTTTGCCCTCAATCAACCCTCCTTTTTTACAAAGACTTGCCTAAAGACTAAGGTCAAAGGTGGGAACATCCAGTTTCAGTATTTCTTATTGGATTGGTGTTCTCAACTTTCTGAATTTACCATCAGGATTTTTCATATTGTCTCCGCTGGACTTACACACAAAACTCGAAAATTTGTATGAAGGCACCACACATTCAACCATTAAAGTTTCTCAATATGGAACTGAGTTTATGACCTGAACCTGTACTTCTCCTCATGTCATTCAGGGTTTTTTATATTGATAACAGAAGGTATAACCCAGGCTTGTATGTTCCATTTTGTTATTACATCTTGAGTTTTCAAGCATTCATGGAGAGAAGATAGCAGTATGTTAACAGAACATATCTTACTACCAATTCACTTGAAGTGAACACAACAGAAGCACAGACAGCAGGAAATAGAGCTATTCCTGTCACACAGTTGCCAAGCTTGACCCATCCAAAAAGAAGCTTATTCAGTATTTTCTAAAGCCCATGTTTACATGTCCATAACTTTACCAGTCATGCATTCAGATCAAGGTTTTTCATAGCAGATATCTAAGCTGATGGGATACATTCCACTGAAAAGCTTTATGGCTTCCACATCATGTTGAATTTGCAGGATGCAATGATGCAGCATCCTGACTTCCACAAGTTGCTCTCTACTCACAGGGAAGGTTCAAATTTGGCTTAACTTCAAAACTTTAACCAGCAAAACCAGTTTGTTTTGTGTTGTTTGTTTGGGGTTTTTTAAAAGCAGAATTACAAATCTGCTCTCTGTACACCTTCTCCACCTACCATCCCTCTGTACCAGACAACAAAAACAAGACTCTAGCATGGAAACCTAGGGAAAAAAATCCTGAATCTGAAGATCTGGTGAGGATGAGGCACACAAGAAACAAGACGACAACAGACAGGGAATGGGGTCTGTTTGGAAACTCAGAAGGAAATTTTCCCACAAGAGCTCACCTGGCAACTCAATACACTCTGAGGGGTCTAGAAAACATCAGAACTTCAGTAACATCCTGCAGTAACACCTGTGAGAAGCCTCCACCAGCTAGTAAGCTTTCAGAGTACAGTCAGTGTATTCACAATTGTTTTATACATAATGTGCACAAAACAGGATGATCATTGTATGTGCACGTAATTTACCCAGTGCATTTACCCAGTCTTTATGTCACGCAGACGGGGCTGATATGCAGGAAGGGTCTTTTAGCCTCCCACAGATATCTATTTAATTTTCTTATTTTTAAGCACTAACAAGCTAAGAGTGTGATCCAAATGAGTTTAGTTTCTATTGCAGTCTTTTGGGCTAAGCGTAAAATGCAACTCACCAAACACAATGAAAGGAAAAGGGGCTAGAGAAGAGGAAGGAAAGAAATTAGAAGCTGCAGCTGCAGCGAGACCAATGTGAGAAGTAGGTGGTTGGGAGGAGGAAAAATGTGCAGACAATAAATTTGTGCAAGGAAGTAACTTCTGGAACCAAAAATACAGCAAAGTTGCTAGATGATGTCATCTCAAAGTGCCTGCCTGCAACAAGCCAGTCTCTGAGCCCCTGCCTAACTACAAGCAGAAAGAGGTTTTCTTCCTCCAAATTAATTCTGTGACTCCTTTAAAAATAAATAGTCCCATGTTTCCAGGGAAAAGTAAAAAA
>VXBA01005593.1:443097-483793 GCA_013399895.1 Serilophus lunatus | reverse complement strand
AAAAAAAGGGGGGGGGAGGGGGGCATTCTTCCTGCCCCTGTGCAAATGTGATCCAACAAGCCTAACCCAACCCTGAACTCCACAGCTAAAAAGCAGGTGGAAGTTCAGAAAATGTTGCACTATTTTGTAGCCATGACAGCTGACAGAAAACAGGACAAAAAGATGGAGCTAGGCCAAGCAAAAGGGTCACTAGTACAACCCAAGGACTGTATTAAAACTGCAGCTGGTAAACAAGAGGAGAATATAATTGAGAAATGGCATTAGAAGAGCAGGAAATAATTTAACAATAAAAATAATTAGACAGCCATGTCTAAACACATGCTNAGCTCATCGCCCCCGGGCTCCCTGGGAGCACGGGGGCCTGCTCTCCCTGTACCCAGGAGGGCCGGGACAGAGCGGGGCCTGCACCAGTCCCAGTGCCCCCGAAGTCAGGGCCAGGCGGCGGTTCCGCACCCTCCAGGCTCCTGGCAGCGGGGGGGGCCAGAGCGGGGCGTCGGTTTCTAGGTCCCCTCCCTCCCCCCACCTCCGCCGCTCCTGGGAGCACGGGGGCCCTTCCCTGCAAAGTGTGCGCCCGGGACCGTCCCTTCCCGCACGGGCACAGCGCCTTCCCAGAGCGAGCAGCGGCCCTGGGGGCACGGCTACGGAGAAGGCCCAGCGTCCCTCCAGGGCGACGGTGGCTCCCCACCTCCACCGTAGAGCGCAGGCAGCAGCACACAGACCCAGGCAAGCCTGGCCAAGAATTTCAGCACCACTGCTGCTTCTAGACAGCGATAGAAGGCTGGCCCTGGCACCGTGTTGGCGCTGTGGCATCTCTAAAGTGCGGCAGCCATGAAAACAAAGATGGCGCCTAACGACTGAAACTCGTGAGTTCTTTGACAAGAAAACACCAGAACTGAAGCGAGACCCGATTGGCTGGACAAATGGGAAACCAGCTTGGTCAGGAAGAAGGTGACGATATTCACGTGAGATGGAGAGGGCTTAAAAGTCGAGACATGGCCCCGCCCCGCTCTTTTTTTTCAGCTGCCGCTGTAAAGAGAAAGATCACAGCCCCGGCGTCCAGCACCCGCAGGACCCACGGCGGGATTCCACCCCTTTCTCTCAACCCGGGAGCCGTTTCCAGCTTGCTAGCAAGTATCCTTTGGAAAGGCGGTGAAAGAGAATCGTTTTCATTTTTTTGTGTGTTTTTCAGAGAGGCTGAAGGGCCAGAAGTGCTTCCAAAGAGAGAGAGAGAAGAGAGAGACACCTTTTCCTACCCTTCCTCCCTGTTTCTTTCAACTAGTCATCTGGCCGAAAAGAATGGTTCCCTTTCTTTTTTTGTTTTTTTCCCTTTTTGTGTGGTTTTTTCCTTGCGTGTTAGAGGTCCCTCAATATAATTCTAGAGTCTTCAGTAGGTTACCCCTACCTCTGTAATTCAAATACCTTGTAATAAATTGTTCACCTGCTAAAACTCTATCCAGTTTTCCGTCACTTTCATTGACCCTCCCCCCTGAATGCTAAAAAGTAGATTAAACCACCACAACAGGTTACATTAACCCCCAAAGTCCACGAACCAGTGTTGAACACTAACCTTGGAATATCAACATCAGCAGGTAGCTACACAAGTGATGGTCTGGCAAGGTCACTACAAGAAAGCTCCAGCAGACACACACAAGTCCTTTCTGAAAGATCCTCCTCCAGGGTTTCTGTCTTACACCATTTTCCTCCAGAGGCATAAAAACCTTCACACAGATCTTCACCGTGGCTTCCCATGGCCTCCCAGTCACCTCTCCAGCTGACACCATCTCCCATACTCAGCTCTGTTTCCAATGACATCTGCAACCTTTAACTCAGGAAGGAAAAACATGAGCCAGGGGTAACCCAAAATTCATGAGTAGCAGACCAAGTTCCATCCTGACAGCTTCTTATGTTAAAGAAACAGAGAAAAACGTTTCTGGAAAAGTCTAAACAAGACTGGTCTCCTTTACCAGGAAAGGAGGATTGCATAAAAGCAATCCATTTTAATTGCCCTTTAATTTAAATACCAAAGAGCAGCAGTGTTTAGTACACTTTTCACTTTGTTTCTCCTTTTTCTTACCAATTCACACTTTAACATGAATATGTTCTTGCACACCTGTTAAGAGAACTGAGCAGGCAATGTCTCAGAATTTAATTATTCAACACAGGTCACATCATTTGTGGTTGAATAATTCCAAACTAATCTAACGTTTAAATTAGAACAGACCAAGGCTTCCAGAAGATAATTCTCTTGTTCTTTTATGCCTTCCTTAAAGAAAAGTTTCACTTCATAAAACTTGCCTTTTGGACAACTTGGTAACATTCAGACCAAATTGTAACAGCAGCAGCTCTTAAACTGTGGCCTATAAAACTCCACAGAGAACCACATATTTTTGTTATTGCACTGCCCAGAGGAAAGAGCCCAAAATAACCGGTAAAAACCCCAAAAAGCTACAGGATAAAAATAACACGGAAAACCAGCAGTGTACTGGGCCATATTGCCAGAATTGTAGGTAGGAGGTCAAGGGAAATGATCAATCCCATTCCCTTGGCACTCACTCCACCACACAGTCCTGTGCCTGGTTGTGGTTCCCAATACAGAACAGGCATTGATCAGCTGGCAGGGCCAGGAGCGCGGCTGGGGAGAGCTTGACCTCCTGACTCAAGGAAACAGCATTTTGTCCATCAGGACAGGTGAGCATTGAAACAGGGACTCAGAGGGGCTGTCTGACCTCTGTCCTCAAAAGTTTGCAAGGCTGAGCAGGCAAATACCTAAGCAAGAGTTGGCTTTGCTCCAAGCAGGGAGTTGAACAAACTGACTTCCCAAGGCTTACCTGAACAATTCTATTAGTCTTCAGAAAAAAGGTGGAAAGCAGCTTCAAAATATGATATATAGTTTTTTTCTCATAGATCATAAAATCGGAAGGGGTTAGAGTGACAAAGAACCTGTCTTCCTAACTAATATAAAACACAAACTTTTCTTCAATGAATTATCCACTTATTTAAAAAAAGAAAAAACAATTTGCCTTTTAAGTATTTCCAGTCTCCACAAGTACTGACGTATTATTCTAAGGGTACTTATCTTTACAATTTGCACCTTACTTTCAAAAAGAATCTGTCTGGTCTCTGAAAATGGTTACATCTCCCTGTAACTCTACAGACTCCAACCCAGTCACTCACACATCATTTCTCAAAACAAAAACTGAACTCCTTCAGTTTTTCCACAAGGTTCCCTAAGATATTAATCATGCTTATAGCCCTTCACTGAAACTGTCCTAGTTTTTCAGAACTCATCTTCAAGGATTTAAAGTGAAAATATAGAAAATAAACAGATTAAAATTTTCCTATTCTTTGTTTAACCAATATTATTTTGAAGTCAAAGAAATCACTAAGTGCCACTCTTAGATATTGAACGCATTTGCCCGTGAGCAAGGTATTTATATTTTCACTTAAGTGCCATAAACTCTGCAAAACATATTTGATTGAGGCCAAAGTCCAATTTCCCTTACACGTGAGTAAAACATCCTATTCATGCCAATAGAAGCAGCAACTGTCCAAATCTGTGTGCCAACACATTGTTTGTGGAACACTTTGCTGAAGAATGTTTTCTTTTCTAGCTTTGACATGCTATAAAATTCAAAGAACAATTTTAGTTTCACAAGCAGCAAAAGATTTTCTTCACATAACAGCAAGCCATATGAAATATCAATTTTTAATTATAACCCAGATTGTTTTTTACTATAAAACTCGTTGCCAGTTCTCTCTCCTTATTTATGGTTTTCCTTAAATACAGAGTTGTCACTGAGCTAAAAAGCAACAGCACCAACAGCACACAAAAAACCCCAATCAACCTTGCCCGAAGGTAGGAAGAACATATTTATGCTCAAGGCAACTTTACCATAAATTAGTAACTGCAATCATAGCAGCCCACAAAAGAACATTTCCAACAGAAAGCAAGCACCTCCTCTTTCTCTAAACAGCACAGAAGAGAGGCAGGTCTTCTCATTTTTAAGCTATTTCTTTCTCAATATTCATTCCTGGTTTTGAATATTTGTTTCTTCTGTTTTACCTTGCCCTGCTCACCCTATATATCCAATAACAGCACTCCAGCTCCTTATATTTCCTCGTCAAGAACTTCTTTGGTGATACAAAGACATCCTAAAATCTAAGCATTACACATTGCAATTAATTAGACATGTTTCAACTACTATTATTGTGCTCTTTTCATCAGTATTGTGTTTTCTATAATAATTTTTTTTTCTGACTCAAAGCTAAAGGGGAAATAAGTTCTCAAGTCAGAACTAACAGGAAATAGTGAGAGCCAGATGAACAGCACTGCAGACAAAGCTCACATAAACTGATGGAACAGGCGCCTCCTGGAGCGAGCACTGCCTTGGGGTGAATCCACCCCCCAGGCAGAGGCGCAGGCTGGGGTAGGGACACCCAGACCCCTCGCCCTGCCACAGCCCCTGTAACCCAGCACCCACTGGCAGGGGGGGGACAAGGAGCCCGAAGGTGGATAAAGGAGCACGTTAGAAATCTCCATGCATGGAATTAGGAGAACATGTTCTCTGATGAAACAGCTAACTGATGGGTTATGTTTCTCCACATCGTAATAAAGTTAAACAGCTGGGGGACCAAACTACCACAACATAAAAATATCCAATTCACTATTAAGACAAGAGCAATTTTAGCTTAGCTATAAAGCCTTCTAACTTCATCTCCAGCCCAAAACACCACGTTCCCACAATTTGATTTCAAAAAATTCTTAGTGTTATCAAACCAACAAGACTGACCAGAGAATAAGCAGATATTAGAACGAAACGAGTCAAACTTACCTTTCCTCAGGACCCATACAACAAAACCCAAACTACGTGTGACTTCTATAAAAATGATTTTTTCATAAATTGATTATGTTACTTTCCTACAAAGTCAAGTTTGAATTTTATATGAATGCCACTGTTCATTGAATCTGCTGCACATTCTGACAGTTATCTCTGTATTATCAATGACGATCTTTTTTTTGGATTCTTTACATGTTGCAGAAATCACAAATAAAACTACTTTCATAGCAATCAGTGGAATGCTAAAAAAAAAGGTAAAGAGCACATAATCTATGCTGTACTGCCTTGTTACACCAAAATAGTAATTTTAATAGTAAATATTTTCATATATATTAATGTATACATTAGAGATAAAAATATATAATTATGTATATTTATTTTAGTAAATAGTAAAATTTAAGAACATTCCTCCTTTATTAAATTAAAAAAAAGTGTTAAAAGAGTTAACTCTGGCTTTAATTTCTCAAGATAAACTAAGAAACCAACATAATAGTTTGTAATGGCTCCCCAGACACGACTTGTGGTTAGCAAAAACAGGAAGAATTCCTCCCCTCNACCCAAACCATTCCAGGATTTTGGGATCTGCCCTCTGGAATTCCCCTCGGGAATCTCACCTCGAGCTCTCCCCTCTTTCCCTCATCCCGAAATTCCCGAAATTCCTGCTGCAAACTCCACATTTCCACCCCCCCCCCCCCCCCACTGCAGCACACACCACTTTATAACCTGCAGAATTAAATCAAACACACAAATCACAGATTCCCCCTAAAACGAAAGAGGTTAAAATGAAGAGGTAAGAGGTAGGTTTTTCCTGCTTGACACCACAAGCAAACCAACCATAGATCTGGAGTTCTGATCGCATCCCTGTAATAACACGAGCACTACAGATTATGTTTAGGGTATCGTTAATCTCTCACACCCACCAATTTCCTACTGACAGCTGGAGGTCAGCAGCAAAGTCCTGGTGCAAAAGTTCACGTAAAATCAGCAGGAACAGATAAGCTTTCAAAATAATGCCGAAAATTATGAAAACAGACCTGAGCAGTAGGTTTTTCAAAAAAAGAACATGATAACATTTTGAGTTTAGTAAATACTAGTAGCAAGTCTTTCTCACAAAGATAATGTTTAAGGACTCATAACCCATTGCATTTTAAAAGAAATTTTGTATTTCGAAATTTTGGGTTGCTTAAAGTAGGAAACAGTTACTTTAGAGGTTGGGGAAATTGAGATTACATGTTAAGTGAAATGGTTTCATGAAAATACTCAGAATTTGTTGTTCTTAAAAGGAAACAAAATAAACTCAACATGTTCTATGATTTGAACACATGCCAAAGAAAGGGTATGAGAAAACTGGAAAAGGAGAGAAGCCAAAAAGAAAATATATCTACAGTAATACATTCCAGTTGAATTAGTACCAATAATTCTTACAGAGTTTTCAGTTAGTGCAACACAAGATAACATCTACAGTTTAATTTTTTCAACATTGCTTCATACTCTATTTTATATGGATTTTCTTTCAACTTTCCCTCCCTCTTCCTCCTATCCTAGTTCCTCTACAGTATCTACAGAGCCAAAACAAAGGCTGACCTACAGAGGGGAAAAAAACTCTTAATTAAAAGTGTGATTTAACCTCATAAGATTCCATGAAGAGATATGAAGATTCCAGAAAGCTTACTAGTATCATAAAAGGAGTGACTATGAGATAACAGAAGAAAAACAAATTAATCAAACATTCAGGAAAAGAAATAAAGAATTTCCATGGATTTTTTAAATCATTCACATTCTTGGTACAGCAGGTCTATCTAGTGTTAAGTAAGGCCCCAAGTAACAACTTCTTTGGACTGTTGATAATAACACAGAATTGTTTTTAATCAGCTCACTCAACCACAAAGAAAACACTCAGTCCTTTATGGGCACTTTCTCAGTCGAGACACAACATGTGCTGCTCAGCCACCCTGTCTGGAAGGTACGAGCATTGGGCACAAAAGCAAATACTTTCTTCATGAGCAAAACTGCTTTGGGGATCCTCAGCAGCAGTGGGTCATTGGTTATACACACCTTGTTGGCAGTCCCTACCACTTCCTAGCAAAAAGAAGACATTAAGGACAGAACTGTTAATAAAAACTAGGAAGAACAACAAAACAAGGCACGGAAAATTTTCAAGGTTGCATATATGTATAATATTCACTGACCTTGGACATATTCTCAGTGTATTTTGAGAGTGAGAAGGACATGAAGAAGGAGAAAAAAATTTACTATTCCAGTTGACAGCTTGGTACTGTCCCAGTACCAGTGGAAATTCATCCAGTATTTGACTCGTTCTCCTCCACCTCTGCCCTCCAGCCCTTCTCAGGTTAAGAGCCTTTCAGCCACATCTTACCTGCTGATCCCAAGCCCTGCGGACAGCAGCTCTGTGAGAAGCAGCTACAGAGGCTTCCCAAGAAACCCTTTGGAACAGCTGCCTTTCCTTCCCTGAGTCATATTCTGTGACCAGACAGCCCATTCCACAATATAAGTTTTTTGAAAACTACTCAAATCATCATTTTTTTCACCTACTTAAAAAACTTCAGCAGGCTGATACTCTTTTTCTAGTCTGTCACACTAGTAGCTATTGTGTTGTTTGCATGTTTAGGGCTAATTTTCTCTTTAGACCCATAATGTTTTAATGACAACATTTGTGAGTGGATCATCCTGTTTACAAAGTACCTGAAGCAATATGCAAAAAAGCTAAAGTGACAAATCAATCCAACAACCAGGGAACTACTACAGCTTTTCACATGGCATGACTAACTTCTAAATGCCCTTGTATTCAGAAACAGCAGAATAGCGCTTCCAAGAGAAGAAGGGTATGAAGTTAGGACTTCTCAACATACAGTAACATTTACTTTTCTTTCCCCTCCCCTTCAGACCTCAGTGACAGTCTATTAAGTTATATTAAAAACAGGCCTGAAATCCAGTTAGGAACTATGAATTAATCACTCAGAAGGCACACAAATGCTATTAAGAGCGGGCATACATCCGTAATGGCTCCGAACACAAGGGGTCCCAACGAACAGCAGTGCCAGAAGTCAATGTGAACCTTCTCCAGAAAGGCAGGCAAACCATGTTACAAGTTTAACTGAGTGTCATTTCAACACATCCCTATTGTCTGAGCAGCCATCTTCTGGCAGGACACCAGTACTGGATGATGAACTGTGCCAGATAATACAGACAGAAATTAACGAGACATTTCACCTACCAAAGACAGAAATAAGCTACTGCCAAGTCCAGTTTGGACCTATTATTTTCTGACTCAAACATCCAAATTGCCAAGAGTTGACATTAGAACAGTTCTGCTAGTTTCTCAGTCTATTGCTCACAAGGAGTGAGTAACAGACACCGAAGAGCTAAAAAGGAAAAAAGCATCACTGGAGCAGAAAGATGGAGCCCATACAAATTCCTTCATGTAGACAACATTATGCTGTACACCACCAGACACTCCATATTGTTTTGGTCTTTCACCAAAGAGATGACAGGTACTGCCCCAAATTCATAAGACCTGTTTTATGCTTGTCTTTAATGCCACAGATACCACTGTTCCTGCTTCTCAGACAGACCATCTTTAGGAGGAGGTTTTTATGGCATACACTTTATCAAAAAAGTTCCCCTCTGGAGTGGAGGTCATAGGATTACCAGAAACACTGTGCGCACACACCGTTTTATTTCCTTACCAACGGAAATAAAAACGTGCCAATTTTTGTCCCAGGATATGGAGAGGAGAGGGCAGGAAAGGGAAGTAAGATCTTTGACCGAAGTACACTGCTGTAATCTTTACCACAGAAAAGCTTCCCATGATTAAATATAGCAAGTCATTACCATTCTCATTTTCTACCTTCACACTTTTCCTCTTGCAGGAGCGAACAACAGCGTGAGTTCCTTGGGAGCAATGAGACTACGGAAAAGAGTCATTTATGGAGGGTTTATAGGTGTGGCTCGTACGGAAACAAACGTTTAAGCTATTCTCATCTGTAGGATCTAGAAACAACATCCGACAAGCAGACCTGAGGAACACAGCACAGAAAAATTCCATGCTAGGCATGGATGTTATCTCACCAGGTAAATGTCAGCACTAGAGCCAGCTCACCTAAGCAGCATCTGAATTTTATTCACTACTAGCAAAGTATTTATTCTTCCCCCTCCGGGAGCCGCATGTTACACGCAGGCATTCAGATACAGAAGATGTATTAAGTGTTTGCTTAAGCCAAGGAAGTCCAAATGAGTGTGTCCTGGATGGTAGTGCTGAGCAGACAGAACAGAGTAATTAATCCACTGTTTGTGCCTTTTGAATTCAAGTCAGGCTCTCAGAATAGTCCAGCGTTCAGCAGCCTGAGTGTTGTCAACATTTTATCTGTCAGCATTTCAACAGTATTGCACGTTTTTGTGGTTTTTGTAGGGTTAACAATGAAAAACAAATTACAAAATTATGCTAATATGTAGATGACTAAAACACTTTTACTTACGTTTTCAGCCTACACAGTGAACATTTCAGAAACAGAGTTGCCAAAAGCGGTCCTTAAAATAATATAAAAAAATTAAACTCTAACTATAACCAAGCCTCAATTACTCAGGGAGCAGTACAGGAAGAGAGGAAGGTTATCTGCAGAGTCACCTGGCATTTATCAGAGCTTGTCCCTTGACCTTAGCACTGCCCTTTGCCGATCCAGGCTGCCCCACGTGCACTGATGGAGTAGTCCAGAGTTTAGTGAGTGCTCCTGAGATGTCTTTATATTATTACTCATGAACTATCCACATGTCTAAACTGGTAAATCCTTCTGAAACTCAGGGATCTGGAGACCCTGCAATGCAAACAAACAGTCCTGCATGATCCAGCTCAGTCCTGACTCTAACAGCACAAAGAGAAAATAACCCCAGTCTGTACAGACCCAACGAGATGCTGCAACACATTCTCCAGAACCACAGGTACACATTTCACATCAGATCTTCCAGTATTCTTACTCTGTCTGCCTGTGTTATCCCCGGAAATGGACTGTAATGGATCTATAAAGCTGTAGCTGTTCTCTTGCTCTTCATCTTGTGCAAGACTTCAAGGACCACACAAGCAAGCTTAACCAAATTTTTCTGTTGCAGCCTGAAAATTTATTAAACTTGGTTGCTGAATACTTCTGAAAACACAACAGAGTTTTTCAGAATCCTGGTTAGTTCATAAACTGGACTGATTAACTACAAATGTAAAGAACTGTAATCACTGATAACCAAGAAACCTTCTTGCTTTGTTCACAACTACAGAATTCATCTTGCCAAACCTCTGCCATCTCAAGTGGATGAAACTTACCTTAAAACAGTTATCCAGACTGTGAGACACTGAATGGTAAATCATTCAACTGATTGGAAAAAGATGATTGGTATGAAATAGAAACACACATTTTAGATAGTTAAGAAAGCCCAAGCATTGACTGTAACCACTTTTAAAAAGGCATCCAAAATTATAAGTATTATACCTGTATCTTATGTGCATATACACAATCACAAAGAGTGAAGGGCATAGAGTGAAGAGATCCAGAAGAGACTAACTACAGGTATAATTAAGAACACTGTATATGAAAGAAGATCTTTCTCACATAATAAACAAAATAGCTTCCACAGTTCATTTAAATGAAGCAAATTTAACTCTGTAGCTACTCTTACAAATGGAGCAGAGTTCATTCCTTGCCAGTAACACAGCATCTCCACAGAGGACATCCTTCTCCTTTACACAGGACAGCTTCACAAAACAGCTACAACTCCAATGACAACCCTCTCTTCATCCTCTAGGTGGGTGACCTTGTCGCAGAAGGGTATCAAATAAGTTAAACAAGACTTTCCCTCTGTGAACCCATGTTAACTGGGCCTGATGATCACGTTGTTCCTTTTAAAGTCTTTCAACAGTACCCAGCATAGCCTTCTGAATTTTCACAGGAACTGAGGTTGGACCAATCAGCCTGTAGCTTCCTGGGTCTTCCCTCAGACCCTTCTTGTACATTGGAGTATCACCAAAAGGGGTCCTGTCATAATACCCAACAGCTCCTTCAGAACTCTGGTGTGAATCCCACCAGGCCCCACAGACTTCTGAACATTCAGTTGATACAGCTTGCTCCTTACAATTTCAGGGTCTGCAAATGAAAAGTTATTGTAGTGACAGTTGTGCTTCTCCAAATCAGAGGTTCAAGCAGCCCAAGGCCTATCAGTGTTACCAAACATGGAAGCAAAAGCAGCATTGAATGACTCTGCTTTTTCTACAACCCTATTAAGTGGTCAGGTGACCATTTTCAACAAATGTCAGTGTGTTCTCTTAAGACTTCTCCTTGCTACTAACATACTTAAGAAATCCCTTCTGTTGTCAGACACAACATTGACAAGTTTCAACTCTAATTCAGCTTTGGGCCTTTTTTGTCTTCGCCCTGCAGCGGCAAACCACAGCTCTGTACTTCCGCTGCGAACCTTGACCTCGCTTCCAGAGATCACACAGTTTCTTTTTCCTCTTGAGCTCCACAAGGAGTTTGCTGTTCAGCCAACCTGGTCTTCTGGCCCACTTGCTTGATGTAGAACACACTGCAACTGCCTGTTCTTGTGCTTAAAGAAGATAGTTCTTAAAAACTGACTCTATTAATACTGAATTATGGAATCACAGAATTAACTAGGTTGGAAAAGACCTTTGAGACAATCAAATCCAACCTATGACCAAACACCATCTCATCAACTAAGCCATGCCACTAAGCATCCCATCCAGTCTTTTTTCAAACACTTCCACGGACAATGACTCCACCACCTCCCTAGGCAGCCCATTCCAATAGCAAATTGGAAAAACAGTTAACTCCAGGAACTTTTTCTAGAATTAAGGATGATGCTATAGTAGTAAGTGAAAAATAGAAAACTCTTTGAATATAGTTATGATTGCCAAGATATACCCTACAAAGAACATCAATCCTTCTAGTACAGAATTCCAGGTTATTGCAGGATTTTCAACGAAAAACGCTCCTGAGAGCTGTCCATCCTGAGCTACCTGTCATTCACAATTTTGCTACCATCTTCCAGATTGATTCCTGCAGTCCAAGGCAACCTTGAATGATCAGTTTCCCCTTCTTATGATAACTGTTAAAGCTTCCTGTTTTCATGGAAGGTGTCCCTGGCCATGGCAGGGGGTTAGAAATAGATGATCTTTAAGGTTCCTTCCAACCCAAACCATTCTGTGATATGATCCTGTAACTACAGCACAGTAGAAGCCCTCAGATCATGCAGCAAAACATGTTCAAATGTCTATGTGCTCTTCCTATAAAAGCACAGATCCCTCAAACACTGGCTCTCACCAAGGCAGTTGCAGAAGTACAATAGAATTTAACATATCTTGGTTTAGAAACCAAAAGCTTTCCCAGCAACTAAAGCTTTCCTTGGCTCCATATTTCACAGTAATAATCACACTAGAGGAGTACAAGTCCAAAATAATTTGTCTTCTGCCATCTCTCCTTACCAGATTACACCACAGAACATTTATGTCAGTGATCCAAACTGGAGAGGCTTTTCCACTAAAACACAAAAAACCATCCATCGATGTGGCTTAATTTCTCACCTGCGGCAAATGAGATGAAAGCTTGCAAAAACACTTGCTGTGTTAGTTTGCCTATTTGTTTTGAGCACTCACACTCCTCACTCCCCTCCTCAGTGATTCACCTCTTTCCATAAAATGCAACTTCAAATTGAATAAACATAAAACATTTCTGAAAAGTCATTGTCAACTCAAGTCTAAAGTTACAATACAACTGCAGAGAAACACATTTGTATCTGAATGAACCAAGTTACAAAAATTATGTATTTCTTTACAGCATTTACCATTGCTGTGCTGCCATATTGCTCCTTTATAACGCATTTAGAATAATGGCATTTATGGGAAGAAAAAATCCTAAAAGCACTGAACTTTTCATCAGAACACACAGTCTAAAAATTCCACACTGTTCTTACACCTATATTTCTGCCATTTTTCTAAGCAATACATAGTAATACTTTTGTTTCCAAGAACACTCAATATGTGTGATATATAGAGACTTTCCCTACAATATGCACTGTTGAACTGTACCGCTTTTTAAATGCGCGTGCTTTAAGTATTTTTGTAAGACTCCAGTACACGTTTTTTTATGAAAAACACACCTAATTTTCAAAAAACATACTGCAAATAATCGCCCCGAGCGACATTTTACAACCAAATTATAAAAGGCCTAAATCTCAAGTTTTATAATGCTGTCAGCGACAGAGTCTCGAGCGCAGGGACGCGACAGGCGCCGCTGTAACGTTAACAGCCAGGATGGAAACAGCAACGCAGCCTCAGGGGGGAGCAGGGGGAGACCCCAGAAGGGTCCCTCCAGAACAGCCACAGAAATCCTAGGTGGCTGTAGTTACACTTCCTCCGGCTTAATAGCTTACAAAAGTCAGGGGGAGGAATAAAAAGTTAGCCAAGCAGCCAGACAAATAATTTCATTAAACATGGAACTGTGTCCCCTCTTAAAGCTTTATAGTTCTTGAAACTCGTTAATACATGGTTTCTTGAGCAAGAGCCCAATAAAACGAAATTTGCCATTTAGCTGTTAGCAAAACACAACTTAAGTGGTTTTGAAATATCAGCACATTTACAAAACACTTAAGAGAATATAATTCTTGTCCTGGAGAGTAATCACAGAGGTCTTAAATACATGCTGTCCACTGAACTATGAGACTTCTTTGTCTTAGAAATCAGAAAGGTACAACTGATCTCATCAGATTTCCAGCGGAAGGCTGGCTTCAGCCAAGCCTCAAGTCACATTTCAACAGCTTCATTCACAACATTTTTAACAAATATATTCAGTTACTTCCTTGCTTTCTAACACCCACAGTACTTCCAGAACAAGGTAGTGCCATGTCTTTCAGTCCAAGCCACGTATCTCCTCTTAACTATATGCTAAATTCTTGTGATAACATTTAATAGATGTTAAAACAACAGAAGACTGTAACTTCGAATTACAAATAGAACCCAAAAGACACAAAGATTTTTTTTTTAAATTACACTTAAAATTTTATCTTACCAGCAGCTGGAGACAGCACCTCTATGAGATAACAAAGATTGCATGGTTAAAAATCTTCATACAAACATTAATAAAAATAACGATTTCCTAAAGAAATTTAACAAAATTAATGCAACCGAGTCACATCTCTATTTTTGAGCAGACACTAACACAGCTTTTAATATCTAACATTACAAAACTGAACTCCCTGACAAAACAATCGCAATTTTTCTTTAACACAAGATGTAAAAAAGATCACAGAATCACACAATATGCTGAGTTAGAAGGGATACAAAAGGATCACCAAGTCCAACCCTTACCCCTGCTCAGGACCATCCCCACATCATATGCCTGAAAGTAACATCCAAAAGCTTCTTGACCCTGTCAGGCTTGGTGCTGTGACCACTTACCTGAGGAGCCTCTTCCACCACCCAACCACCCTCTGGGTGAACAACATTGTGTAATATCCAACCTAAACCTTCCCTGATGCAACTTGTGCCCATTCCCTCAGGTCCTGTCCCTGGTCACCACAGAGAAGAGATCAGTGCCTGACCCTCCTCTTCCCCTCACAAGGAAGTTGTCACTGCAATGAAGCCTCCTCTCAGTCTCCTCTTCTCTGGGCTGAACAGACCAAGTGCCCTCAGCTACTTCTTATACAGCTTCCCCTCAAGGCCCTTCACCATCCTCGTTTTCCTCCTTTGGACACTCTCTAACAGCTTAATATCTTTCTTACATTGTGGTGCCTAAAACTGCCACAATATTTCAGGTGAGGCCACACCAGTGCAGAGCAGACCAGAGAGCAGGACAATCCCCTCCCTTGACTGCCTGGCGATGCTTTGCCTGATGCCCCCCAGGACAGCTCCTCCAAGTTTTCTGTCATCTGCAAACTTGTTTAGTATCCCCTCCAGTCCTGCATCCAAGTCATTTATGAAGATGTAGAAGAATGCTGGGCCTCAGATGGAGCCCTGTGGAACCCCACTGGTGACAGGTCACCACCCTGGTGTTGCCCCTTTCACCTTTTGTGCTCAACCTGCGAGTCAATTGTTCACTTACCACAGGATGTTTAACCAGTCTGTGCTGGACATATTGTCCAGAAGATCTTTTGGGAGATAGTATTGAAAGCTTTACAGAAATCCAGATAATTATATCAACTGCCTTCCCTAGATCAACTAGGTGGGCTACCTCATCATAAAAGGAAATCAGGTTGGATAATCAAGACTACAATCTTTCAAGTACACTTGTGCAAGTATATCTATTAGAAGCTTATTTACTATCATCTAGTCATAGTTATTATGACAATATATACATACAGAATAACTAAAACATTATCAAATCAAATTAGGAATATGTACATTTTAATGAATTGTATACATTTCTTCCCTTATTTACAAGAACATTGTCTTTGCATGTGAAAACACATAACAAATCAGTAATACAGTATTTTTTCTTGCATTTTTCAGCATCTCTGCCAGAGCCATAAATACAGAAAAGGAAAATAACAGAACAGGACTAATGCTCAAAGTGATTACAAAGATCTGTACTGTATGAGATGAATTTCAGCTGATCTTGATTGTACGTTAACTCTGTGCCCTCTTCACACAGCTCAGAGCATCAAACATTTACCAGCTATGCAGTTAACAGATGTCAGACTGCCATTTATAAATCCTGCAGTGTCTAATAAAGATGATTCCTTCTAACCTGTGGGGGTTTGAGAGGGGGGTGCTGGGGTTTTTCTGGAGGGAGGGTCTTGGGGTTCTTGGAGGGAGGGGGGAGGAAAGGGGTGTTTGGTTTTAAACTGTTCAACGGCTCCTTGTTCTGTTGTAAATCCTGGGGTTTTTTTGTTCCCTTAAGAAAGCCCAGGCTCCTTCCCCCTGCCGACCCCCAGGGTTGGGGGGGGGGAACCAAGGCCTGGCGGAGACGTGCATGGGTGGCTCAACCCCCTTCCCCAGCAGACGGCTGCCGGCTCGCAGCGAGAGTCACCCCAGCCATCTCCTTACAGCCTTGCCTCACTCTTCCTCCCCACCTTTTTGCCCTTCGGGGCTGGGTGGAGGGGAAGGGAGGGGGTTGCCCAGTCCCTCTCTCCCACTGGTAACAGGCGGGAGGGGGGTCACCCCAGTTGTCTCCCCACAGTTTTTAGCAGAGACTCACCGGGACTCCAGGCGGCAGTGGAGACGTGGGTCCCATCGCGGCACAGAGGAGAGGACCCGCCGACTCTGACTCACCGGCGGTTCAGTGCAGCAGCAAAGACGCGAGCTGCCTCGTGGCGCGGAGGTACGGATCGGCAGCAGCGGCGACGGCTGCCAGCGCGACCACAGCACCAGGGGAAGGGGCAGGAACGGACTGGCACAGGGCAGAGCCGGTACGGGCAGCACCGCTCCCTGTCTCTCCCTGAGGTGGCAGCCGNGAGACTCACCGGGACTCCAGGCGGCAGTGGAGACGTGGGTCCCATCGCGGCACAGAGGAGAGGACCCGCCGACTCTGACTCACCGGCGGTTCAGTGCAGCAGCAAAGACGCGAGCTGCCTCGTGGCGCGGAGGTACGGATCGGCAGCAGCGGCGACGGCTGCCAGCGCGACCACAGCACCAGGGGAAGGGGCAGGAACGGACTGGCACAGGGCAGAGCCGGTACGGGCAGCACCGCTCCCTGTCTCTCCCTGAGGTGGCAGCCGGCTCTGGTCCCTGGTGCCTGCGGTGGGCTCTGGCAGTGGTGAGGGCAGCTGCCGGGGGTCGCACGCCCCGGCGGTCGCACGCCCCGGCGTGGATGCCCACTGGTTGTTCCTTGCCGGCTGTGCCCCAGTGCCTGCGGCCGTGGGGCAGCAACATCAGGAGTGCCCCGGCACCACGCCGGCCCCGTGCTTCCTTGAGGGAGCCCAGCAAGGGATCCTACAGTCCCAGCAGCCCCGGGAGTAGCCCCCACACAGCAGTGTAGGCGCAGCGGCTGCTCCGGGCAGCTCCTGCGGTCCTGGTGGCCTCGGGGACCCGTTTTGGGAGGTTCCCGCGGACGGCGGGTGCTCCAGGGGTGCCGCAGCCGGCCCACAGCTGGTAAAAACATGGCGCCGGCAAGCAGCAGGCTCGCAGTTTTGGTGGGAACTGCCATTTTGCTGGAACCAAAGATTTCGAAAGAGGGGTGGAGCCCGGACCGCTGGCCAATGAGAAGTGGATGAAGCCAGGAAGAAGACAGCGAGATTCGCGCGGGACTTGGAGGGCCTAAAAAGCCTGAAAAACGGAAGCCCTCCCTCTCTTCAGCTTCCTGCGTGCTGGGGAGCAGCAGCATGACCCCTCTCCTCCTGACTTCCAGGCCCCACGGCTTGACTCTGCCCACCTCCATCGGCACCAGAGCCAAGCCAACACAATCGCAAGTGGCAAGCTTTGCCAAGTAGCTCCCTTGGGTTGAGGGGGTGCTTTTCACTGTGTTGTGTTTTGCAGAGACTTCAAGGGCTGGGAGTGAATACCATCGGAGGGGGACAGAGACATAGAGAGAGAAGAGGAGTGGCTTCCCTTTCCCCTGCTTTTCCTTGGCCAGTCTGCCTGGCCTTTGAAAAGCAGTTTGTTTATTCCCTTTTTCCCTTTTCCCTTGTCGGGTGTAATTTTGTGTTAAGTCTGGAACTACCATAAACTGTTCTCTTTCTTTGGTTGAGCCCAAGACAAAGAAACTGTTTCCCTGTTGTTCAAATTCTGTTCAGTCTTCTCGTCACTGTTGAGCGTGTCCCTAGTGAAAACAGTGGTCTTAAACCACCACATAATCCTAACAGGCAAACCACAATGCTTGACAGCTCCAGAAAAAGGCAAAAATTCTGAGTTCCTCCTACTGGGCTAAGGGACGAAAGGCACAGAATGTCAATCTGCGCATTGCAAACACAATCTCCATGTTTATGTAACTACATCCAATTCTTCTCCAAGAAATAATTTTTATCCAAACATTACTTAATCATAATAATGTGACCAGCTCTCTTCTGATAATCTCACAGAACATTTATAAATACAGACACAAAAAAGTTAGGAACTGTTTTTATTCCTTGGCCCTTTCCACAGATCCTAATAAACAAGCTTTCATAGATAGGATAACCATATTTTATGGTTACCAAATAGAACACACATGGGCATATTAATGTGCCATTTATATTATGCTGCTACAATTCCATAAAGATATAATGCGGATCACTCCCTCCCTGAGCCTGTTTGAAATTCCTATGCAAAGTCATCTCCCTCCTCATTGCCACTGTCATGTAAAATTTGCAATAACATATTACAGATACAAACTATAATCAAATTGGTTCTGTAACACACTAAAAAACATGTTCTTCCTGAGGGTTACATAGCAAAGCTACCCATCTCTTTTTCCCATTCTTCCATAAGAATTATAAAATGTACAAGGCTGGCACACATGAACAGCAACACTGGGAAGAAAATCTGATTTACAAGCCTGCTGTTCTCAAGTTCAGGACTGACAGGGATGCTGTGCAAGCAAATGCCAGTGAGGTACTTAAAATAGGGTACCCACTTGGGAAGAGATTAAGTGATTAAGTACGATGTTGCTGCCAGCTGCTAGTAGCAATTTGAAGGGCTAGAAGTATGTTCATGAACTCAAATCAGGACTTTTTCCCACCTCCTTGATTTTTCACTACAATCTGTTCTAAGCCACTTAGAAGATAACTGAAAATGTCCCTGTGTCTCCATGTGAAACGTCAGTTTCCTAAGGGACTACAAGTCTATTAAAATTTAATTTTGCCTGTAACAGAAGCTAACAGATGTGAAATCACAAAGTCATATTTCACTGTCAGCAGCAGGATTTTGCCCATTATACATAGTTGCCATCTGAGAACATACCAAACAACTTCATATTTTAAAAAACCCTAACCTTTCAAATACCTTTTGATGTCCTTAAACCTTTTTTTCATTAAGAACAATAACCCCATATTTCCATACATGTGTTATACTGCAATACCAAGATTACCTTTTTTCCCTTTAACTGATACAATATAATGAGGTTTTTAGGCAAAATACCTTAGGTCACACAATATGGATTCTGACAGAAAGGAGAATAACCCTCCAGGAACTAAGGATTCCAGCATTATTCATTGCATACATGCTGTACCAACCTATTTTTTTCATTTTCACATGCCTATAATTCCAACTTCCACTTCTTTCAAATGTCAGATGCAAAACAGAAGCCTGCTAACATGTCAAAGCTTCCATACATTGCCACTAAGACTTTCAGAAAAGCCCATTTGAAATAAAATTTGTTGTCCTACTCTTTCTGCTACACCTAACAAGCTCAGCTTTACAAGTTTCTCGTAGTTGTTCCACTGTTACTCAAAAACGCCATACGGGTTTGGGTGGTTTCAACTCCTGACTCAGAAATATTCCAAAAGCTACAAGAAGTTCATAGATGGACAACCAGCCTGATTTCTTTCTCTTTAGTGTTATCGAGAAATATTACAAGTCTGGCACAGAAAAGCCTCACATGCTAACACGTTTGTAGGAAAAGTTAAGCCAGCATTGTCACTGATCAAGGGGAAAATGCATTTGCTTTCTACAGAAAAATGAAACACGGATGCCAACAGCAGTGCTGGAGTCCAAGTAACTACACAAAGTTCTACTAAAACGTATCCAACACCTTAAAAGTAATTACACGAAGATCAGTCAGCTAGAGAGGATATTGGCAGTACAATTAACTTGGTAACTTGATTATGATTATTTTCTCCATCGTTACATTAAAGAAAATGATTCAGAAGTGCTCCTATGTTTGTACAACCTCTTTACACATCCTCAATCTTCTAAAGCAATGGTTAATGCATTCTTTTAAAAAGCCAGAACTTTGGCTTGGGATATGCTTACTCCACGGCTGAAGTTCAAGAGCAGGGCCTGATGCTGAGTCAACAACATGATGACAGATATTCACCAATGTTTTAAAATGACTGCTTTAAGCAATTCAGATACTCACAGTTATCAGAAGGGTATTCACAACATCTTTAGTACATCCCTCATCATCTTTTAAAGGGCAATCCCTTACATTATCCTTCTGTCACCTTTTCTTTGACTAAAAACTACTAAAGTAGATCACTAAGGCATCTCATTCAATAGTGAATTAAAAAAGTATTGTAGCTTTCAGTACTGAGACAAGCCACCAACATAAATTTAATTTGAAACAATAAAATCTTACAAACCAGCATGTCACCTGCCATCTTCTCATAGCCACCTTACACAAGGCAGCTATGGGCTACCCTTGGGTTATCCAGAGCCTTCTGCCCTCACTTTGTGCTTTCATAATGAACTTCCCACTGATGGCTGAACTTCAGCACCTCACCTTAACTGAAAGGATTTGCTTTCTGTATCATTTAATTTTACCTGATTTGGACTATTTCAGCTCATCCAGTCTTCTCCACAACATCCTGTAACTCCCCTACCTTAATTAATGTCACATTAACTGAAGTCAGCAGCTACTTTCATTAGCATTCTCCTTCTCTGTGACTAATTGCAAACATTATTCAAATTATATTTTAGAAAACAAATAACTAACCCACAATTCCATCAGGTAAACCTAAACAACCGAGTTTCATCCCACAACCCTGAGCAACCGTTAAAAAAGAAAAACAAACCACAAACAAGAAACTGAATGTCTGTAAAGTGTTTTTTCACTGTAGCTTTTTAGACTGAAATTTAAGATTCCAAAGACACTACTTCAAATGAACTATATTTTCAGTACTCTGAAACAAAACCACTGAATTGCCAGATGTCAATCATCAAATGACCAAACCAAGAAATATTACTGTATAAAACTGAAAATCCATAAACACAAACCCTACCTGCTTTTCCTTTCAATGAGAATAGCCATGTAAGAAGCAGGTAAAGCAGCACCAAAGCCAGGAGACCAAAAGTAGAATTTTCCAAGTATCTTCCTGAAAAAGTAACAAATATGTAATATGTACACAATATCACACACAAATGGAACATTCGTGCACTACACCATATTTTACCTTTATAATAAAATTATGTATGATTAATTTTGCCTCGTTACATTAATATGTACTTACCAATAAATACTAACAATTACATTTTTACAGTTGAATAATTCCAACTGTAAAAGTGCTTCATAAACATTAAACACCTGAAACACTTCATTAATGTATTTACTTCATTTATATGTCTACTTCCAGAAAAGCAGTGTTTTCAAGACTTACTTCTGAAAAGTGACAGATACTAACTACAGAAAAATCTTTTGTAAGAACTTGTATCTGCTCATCCCTCTGCTACTTGTCCAAATACACCTTCAGGAAGATGTGCTTTGTAGATCATAGCAATGCGATCAGGTGAGCCAGAAATCAAATCAAATAATAATATATGCCACACTCCAGGAAAATACACATTTACAGTCCACAAAGGAATAAATTTCTACATTAGAAGTGGAAGCAACAGTGACTTCCCAGTCCTATTAAGGTAAGAAAGCTCTCATTTTTTGCAACTACATGTGGATTTCATTCAGAGTCCACACAATTTCAACTATTGAAATTTCTTCAACAATAACAATTGAAAAAAAATAGTTACATAAATGATAGTATCTTTCTATTGAAAAAAAAATCTTTCTATAAACTGGTCACTGTTAAAGGAGGAAAATCAAACTATGTCAGTCAAAATGTCACCAACAGCATCTGGCCTGTTCAGGAGACCTGCACCCCCAAACTAATTCAGGCTGAACACAAAAGCAAAGAGCAGTCAGTCAGTCATGGCATTTGGCAGCACGATAATAAATATACTTCAATTACACTAATGCTGTTCAGCTGATAAGCACTGTCGGGGAAAACAGAGCGTTACAATGGACTCTGCCCTTCCAAAAACACAGCAAACCAAATAAACAAACAAAATGGCAAACACATACAGAATAGAACAGGACATTTTCTTAGATAAAATTTCATGTTAACAACACAGAAGAGAGAACAAAGATAATTCATCAACACCAACTGATTAGTTCACTTTCATTCTTGCTGTAAAAGGCACAAGCAGCCTCATTTCATACTTCTCCAGCAAAAATAACATTACCAGTGAGCAATGCCAGCTTATGTTCGTAAGTGAAAAGAGAGCCAGTGTATCAGCAGCAAGTGATGTAATGGCAATTACACACACTGCTCATTCCCACGGCTGCAAAAGGATAATTTCTCAGGATGACAATGCCAAATGCTGCAGGAGCTAAAGTTCATTATTAGGGCTCTCTCAGAAAGTAATTACTGTATGAAGTTTCAGAGAAGTCATTTTAAACATCTCAATAAGTATGAACCCATCTTACCAGACACACCTGTTGAGTAACAGAACAAATGCCTCTTCTGTGGGAAAGAAACAGAAATTTCTTTTGGCATGGTTTCGAATCTCTTTACAAATGCTTACACGTTTGACTTGACAAGATTTCAGAAATAACAGTAGCACATTTTACATAATAAAGCCTAGTGGAAATTAAAACGTCCAGTCACTAAGTGAAACATTTAAATATCTCCTAAATGAAAATGAGTTTTTGTTATTATTTACATGGCTATTTTCACATGGCCTATGGACAGAAATTGGAATGAGAACTATGAGTTCTTTCAGGTCATGCATCTAATTCCTCAATGTACAAGTTGTACATGAGCAAACTGAATTACTATGGTTGCTAGACTCGAGAGATCCATGTCTTCATGAGGTTTAGCATTTAACCTGAAACTCACACCTTTCACTGAACAGATGCAATGCCTGTCAACACGGGAACGCAGCACCTCTGTCTGGAGCCCAGACAGATGCAGTCTTCTGGATCTTACTAGCGGAAGAGATTACAACCCCCAGCTGGCCTGTCACACATCCCCAACAGGGATCACCACCCTCGGCTCTGCCAACAGAACAGGCTGTTCAAAGGCCCTTGCTCACTTCAAGAAAAAAAAAAACACAAGGAAAAAAAAGTCAAGTTACTTCAGCAAAGCCTTCTAGAACAAGAACATCTATCCCCAGCCTAAGTCAGTGCCGATATTGGATTTAGATGTTTTCAAAATTCTGCCCACCTGTGAAATGCTCAATATTAAACAATGTCTGAAATTCTTTGAATTGCACTTTCTTGCTTGAAGCTTTACATCCTTGAGAATATTTGCAGCAGTTTCCATTTTACTAGTTTTCTCCTAGCTGAAAGGAAGCAAATACTGCAAGACTATCAGTAAGATACACCAGCACAAGCCAGATGTCTCACTGCCAATTACATTTCATATTTAGATCTTTTAGCTGTTACTGGATGACAAGTATACAGTGATTGAAGGTTCACTGGCAGTTTGGTAAAGGTAAGAACGAGTGGTCACTTGATCCAGGACACCCCACATGCACGCCAACACGTCTCCTCCTTGGTGCTACAACAGAAAGAAACGGGCAGCTCTTCTCAAATCAGGACTTGTGCAGGTAAACACGAGTTAACATGACCAGCTAGAAACCTCTGCCAATTTGGCCTAGAACTCCAGGAGAGTTAAGAGCAGTCAAATGCATGGGCCCTGATGGACAATTTTGTTTCTGAGTTACTGTTGCTTCCAATCCAATATACCTTTCAACCAAAAAAGATAATGTAGCATGTATCCTATCACACCAATCTATCAGATCCAATCTCTCATCACTACCTAGAAACAGATCTAGAGCACTTGGGTCTGCACGGCCTCAGAGATTTCTCCATGGTTGCAAATCAAGTCCAGAATTACTCAGGCCAGTTATGCAGGAAGAGAGGTACTGCTATTTCTTTGATGGATTAAAACATACAATACCAAATCATATTCTGGGCTGGAAAATCACTTACAATTACTTTTGTTCTCAGGGGCTACTGAAGAAAACATAAGGTATCACACAGCAATAAATTCAAGGAATAATACAACTTTGAAAAAAACATGTAAAGTACACAAGTATTAAAAAAAAAAACCCACATAAATTGGTTAAAAAAATTTCCATCCTCCATCATGCACCCAAGAGCAGGTGAGAGAAGGAAGCTTAGATAGCTCCAGCTGCACGACAAGGTTGATATGAAGTACACTCCAAATGAATGACTTGGCAATATTATGATCTCAGGAGAAATTCTTCACAGGAAATGCCAAGAGGCATACCGTACTCAATTTGTAAAGGCATCATGTATTCATTCAGCCTCCTGGTGTGTTCTCATTTTCTCTCCTAACAACATACTTGGCTCCTGGACCATAGTCAAATACTGAAGTGACTTGTTCAAATAACCTACACATGATGGCTCTCAAACACCTTCCTGACCAATAGCAGCTACTGTAAAGCCCATCCCTGAGTAAGGACATGTAACAACTCAGCTTTGGAACCATATAAGCTTAACTGGGAATATTACTTTTATTTAAGGCTTCCAAAAGATTCTGCTTACCTGAGCTTTTGCAAAAAGCCTTTAGTGTATCATTATCTACGAATTCACACCTGAAAAAATCAATGCCATGCTTTCTCTGAAAGAATTTCTTTTAATTTAGTGAGAAAATAGGTGTTTTGGCAAAAGAATTCACAGGAATAACATAAAATGAAGGAAAAGTATTACACTAAAGCATTAGAAAATACCAACCCCATACAATTTAGCGAAATATTATTCTTCAGTTTTAAATTACCCAAAAGAAAAAGAAAAGAATTAAGGAAGAAAAGAGAAAGAAAAAAGGAAGAAAACAGATTAAAAGAGTGAAGAAAGAAGAAAAGAGAGAAGAACAATTACCTCCAAGAGTCATGTGTTCTTAGGTCTCTGGATAGCAGACTGAACTCTCCCAAATCTTGAGACAGAACACTGAAACCCCAAACTGGGGACCTGCAGCAGCTGCTTAAATACGGTTTGGCTGCCATGGACATCCCCCCAGGTAGGACATCCAGTCCCAGACCACTCAGCGCCCTCCCAGCCAGAGTGAGAGATGCCACAGGCAATCAGGAGCTCCAGGGGTGTGGTGTGGATGGGCTGCAGGCCTGCCTTGATTGACAGGCAGCCATGTGGTTCTGGGCCACATCCTGGCTGCAGACCATGTGCTCTGTGGGCAGCCTGGTCATAGCACAGCCCTGAACATGTGGCTGCAGGCTGCTGGCTCTGCCACATACACACACAGACGTTAGCTGGTTTGTTCTGACCCAAATGATTAATGAAGCGAGATTCAAAACCAGGATCCCAAAAGCACAAGAGCTGCTTTTTTTCTTCACTATGTATGCATTACTCTGTACTTTCCTTTATCAAATTTCATAAGTGATTGTATTTGATACATATTTCTGAGATGGATGACAGTCAGTTTTAGATTTCTGTAACCTAAATAATCTCATACAATCTCTCATATTAAGTCTTCATCCCCTTCTCCAGATTCTTTAGGTTTATCCAAAAGAAAGGACATAACAGAAACTTCACCGGCTAACTCTTCCTACTATGAAAACTAATTACTTATCCTTTGGTTTGTTTATATATTGACTACTTGCTAAAAATTTACTAATTCCTGGAAGACAGAGGACCCTACTTTTTCAACAGTCTTAGTAAGCAATCTTGTCAAAGTCACCTGGGAATTCATGCAAAATGCACCAGATGGATCCTCACCAGGCATGTTTTTATTCTTCAAAGGATATCAGTAAATTTGGAAAGTATGACTTTTCTGATAACCACGTTACCCATTGTTTTCTGAAATGTCATTTATTAGTTCTAGTCCTAGTCACTTAACTGCTGAGGCTCTGAATATTATTCCGATCAGAAAAACTGTGAAATATTCACTGTAATTGGACATTCATGTACTCCAACAGGCACAATTCCTATGGCTACCTAAACACTTCCTTCTTCTGCCTCTAGTATTGATTTCAGTTCATCAGGTTCAATCAGCACCCCAGTGAACAACTTTTTAGTTGCAGGTCACAGGCACTGTGCAGAGACCCTGCCAGCAAGGACTCTGCTGCAGCCAACAACTCCTCACGGGCACCTCTTTGAAACAGAGAAAGCATGTACAGCTCCCAAAATTTTGGTGTGTTACTGTGCTGTGTAGCTGTACAGGCTAAGTAAGCATGTTGAACTGTCATGTTAAGTTGTTAGAATAGTCCTTTGCGTGGTTCTGGCCTTGGTCAAGGCAAACAATGCTTCAAGGGAACTTGGACTAGGCAGCATTTCCATTCCCCAATCTGCATCTGGCCACGATGTTTTGGAGGTCAGAAAAGCTTTAGACAGCTGCACTCCTTACAGGTGAAAGTGATGCCATATCAACTGACTTAAGAGTAAGACACTAATCTCTTACCTACTCCATTTACTAGCACAGGCATAGTCACAGATCTGCTAGATGGCCAATATCCTCTCTAAGAGGAACAGCTGAAAACCATAAAACTTAAAACCATACCAGCTTTATTTAGAGACTAACATTTAACAACAGCACTGACGTAAGGCACTGCAGATTTACAGGCAAATACATGGCAGTGTAAGGAAGAGCTCTCTATAGCTCAGAAGAGTAAAGATAAATCAATATTAATACAACTCAGACTGCTAGAGAACATCATATTCTCGAGAGCTCATTACATACAGATTCACTTTGAACTCTGCAAATCATTTACTTAAAAAGTGGTCTGTGGCTCCTCAGCCAGCTCATCCTCTTCTTACCTTCAGCTTTGAAGCAAAGTTTAGAGGCCTCTAAACAGATTTATAAGTAGGCCATACTGGGTTTGATTGTCTTTTAGAGGAGCTGTTGAGTGCACTGCCCGTTCACTTGCAAGAATTCATAGCTACTGCAGGCTTACGTGTCTATGTGTAACATCTGTTATAATAAATGCATTTAGATCTAGGACATCACCATATTCATAAACAGGAAAGTTTCATCAGTTACTCGAAATATACACTGGAAACAGCTCAGAATACAGAAGTGCCATTTACACACATTTTTCAGAGCAAGTCTCTATGTTGCAGAACCCCGACGGTTGTGCTGAGATTTCCTTCATTTATGACCACAAATAAGGCAAGTACAAACTTGGACAGCGGGAGAGTGCTTAGGATAATTAAAAGTTACCACAACCCCTGCATGAGGAAAATACAAACCAATATCAAATTACACCAATTATTTCTAGGAAGCCAAGATTAGGCCTTCTTAGTTTCCCTTTAGATTCTATTTGAATTTCCTGCAACAATGTATTTTGAATCAGTAAAGCAGAGAAAAAGCAGCAAAACGGATACATTGACTTGTTTATCAATTTAAAAGATTACAAAAAATAAGAAAATAATTTTATAAAAATTAAAGTTTTCTATTCAAGATGATGGCACAGCTGTAGCTTTTTTTTTTTTTAACTCCAAAACATTGCAAACAAGCCTATTATAAAAAGAGACAAATTATTATATAAAATGAAGAGTTGCACAAAAACAGCTTTAGTATTATGTTTCATTTTTAGGACAGTATACCAACCTTAGAATGCAAAAGCAAGCAATATACAAGGTCCCATTTGCTGTCAGAAATGAAGTTGACTGCAAGATCTCAGGTAGCAGTTTGTACAAATAATAGTCAAGTTTTCGTTTCCTGAGAATAGCTGCAATCTGAGAGAGGAGAGAAGAAAAAAAAAAGGGGAGGACAAACTTTAATTCAGTTAGGCTCTTTTTTGCACATTGTAAAGCAAAAAAAGAAAAACAAGACATGCTCACTTAAGTAGTAAAACAAAGCCTCTTAAGTTTGCTGGGTTTATGAACAACACCACAAAGCTTTCCTTTGAACTTGTTCCAGCTGTTGCAACATTTATATCAGGAAATACATTAAGCAATCCTAAATGGGAAGTATAGGAGGAATTTTATTACCTTGTTACCATTGGCCATAATTTTCAGAAACACTGTCTGCCAGATACCAAAACTTAAGATGTGGTAAATTTACACAGAGTTTTGTCTTCAAGACAATTGACTATCACGTAATTATGGTCAGAGTATCACTCTAGTAATCCAAATCCACATACAGGCCTTGCACAGTGTCTCTGAAGTAATGATACATTTTTAAAGGTTTTCTACTCCAATTAACCTACTGCAAGTCTTCGAAAAACATGTCCACCATCTCCTGGAACAACAACATATTCCTGACAAATTTTGGAGAAATGGTGTATTACCTAAAAAATACCTATAGCAGAAGACAGGCTCAACCTAAAAACTACACTTTATTTTTGATCAGTTTAATGTATGTCCCATGTGTTATAAAGAAGACCTATTTAATGACACAAACACTGAAGGTCCTCAAACTCTTTTGTCTACAGAAATTCTGCAAATAGCTCAATAGCAAACCAGGCCTGTCTCAGAGGTACCCAGGGGTAGGACAAGAGCCAACAGACACGTTCAAGTTGGAAAACTCTGATTACAACGTCACAGAATATCCTGAGTTGGAAGAGATCCACAAGGACCACCAAGTCCAACTCCTGGCCCTGCACAGGACCACCCCAAAAAGTCACACCATGTGCCTGAAAGTTATCACCCAAACATTTCTTGAACTATGTCAGGCTTGATCCTATGACCACTTCCCTGGAGAGCCTGTTCCAGCATTTCACCACCCTCTGGGTGAAGAACCTTTTTCTAATATCCAATCTAAACCTCCTGTGACACAACTTCAGCTTATTCCCTCAGGTTCTGTCACTGGTCACCACAAATGAGAGATCAGTGCCTGACCCTCCTCTTCCCCCTTATGAGGAAGCTGTAACTGCAATTAGACCTGAAGAAGAATTTGGAGCAGGTTGCCCAAAGTGGTTATGGACTTTCCAACACTGGAGATCCTTGAAACCTGGCTAGAAAGGTTCCCAAACTCATCCAATTGGGCTTGCTTTGACCACAGGCATTCCCAAGTTCCCTTCAGCCTGTGTGCCCCTGCAACTCCAAGACAGTATACTTTGGGTGCACCGTGACACAGACTATTATTTTTTCATTTAACAGCATTATCTTTATCTGCACTGATCTCCCAGGGAGTCTGTAAACTGGTCGAAGTTTCCAGTCAATGCTTAGAGAAGTTCCAAACAGAATGAACTTCATACTGCTGGTGCTGATGAGAACAAAGACAGACGTCCTGTCAAATTGATATTGCCAATACCTCTCAAAGTCTTGGCTGTGAAGAGGGAACTCTTCTTCCGAAACACTGTCCACTGTACTGAATAGCAAGATGTTTCAGAATCACAGATGGGGCAGGGATTCTGGTAAAACTAACTAAAGGAAAGTTCTGCCAAAATCTGTTTCCAAAATGAAGCCTGAACTAAGGATTAAGAAGAAATACATGCATGAACGGACTTTGGAAAACAGATTTACACATTACTTAATCAAGTGTCAAGGCTGCTTAAAGCAGAATGGATTAGGCAATAATGTAATCCAGATAATCTATCTGTTGAAGGAAAGTCTTAAAGTAGTCCCAACGCTGGATAACTAGTTGCTATGTCCTCAGCTATTTCTAACATGTTGTACCAAGGTCATGAACACTGGAACCAAATAATTTCTTATCTTTAAGAACACAGCCCTTACATCTGAACTGTGAAGCCTTGCTGCCTCAGACCAAAGTGTCAGAAGTGCAACACTAATTTATGAGATACCAGTCTTTATGTCAAATCAAAGTAAAAAATTTATTTCTGTAATGTCCCCAACAGGTTTTAGATTAATGCAATTTTCTGCTTTCCCTTCTTTACTGTTCTACTCTGAAGTGAAAACTAGCAAAGAACCAGAAACAACACCACGCAAACCATTCCAAAGAGAATTGCCCACAATAACTGAAAGAGATGTTTGTGTGACAGCAATAGAGCTGGATGCTCATCCACCAAAAAAAAAAAAAAAGCTTATAATTTTCTAAGTATTTTACAAGCACCAACTAAGCTAAACTTTCAGCTAAGTTGAAAGCAGGGAGAAGCAAACTGTGGAGTTCCCCTCCTCCACCAGCAATGGTGCAACTGCATGGAAAATACACCAGAGATACTTCTGGACATCACTTTGCTCTCCCTACCAGTTCCACACATTTCAGAAAAGCATCATTAAACCTGAGGTTGTGAAGACAGAAAGATTATGAAATCTGACATCAGACTGTAGCAGCTCATGGCTCCCAGTGGGATACACTTCATTCAAGAAAGCTGGGAGGACATTGTGATGAAAAGCAAACTTTTACAAAAATGTACTACTCAAGGCTTAACAGTGGGCATTGGCAGCAGACAGCATGGAGGGAGAAGGCATCAGGACATCCAGTATGTACTTCCTTGGCAAACTATTAATGTCCATGAAGATGCTGAGAGATGTAGAAGGTCTGTAAGTAACCTGAGACTCCCTGTAGAGTCAGGCAGACAGAAATAAAGCTCTCATTGACATCATGGTCTTGGCTCTGCAGCTATAAAAAGAGCACATGAACCCTAGGACACCTTTATTTAGGAACCTCAGGGTGGTCTGTATCAGGATCTTAGCGTTGACAGGTGTAAAAGTTAGTTTGGGATGTTGCTCACTACAAGAAGGAAAGACTGTAACTCTGATGCAACTCGCTGATCCAAACAGTGTATCCAGGAATGGCCCAATACCTCCCACTACTCTTCACACCTTCTCTATCATTTCTTAGTTTCACTCTTCTCTTTTTGAGATGGAGCAACGAGAATTTTACAAAATAAAGTTCTTTGGTACTTACAAACCGTTGTAGATGTTTAGTAGGACAGTACAGTACGTCTGCAGTGCGGAGGGCACCGATGTGTGACAGCCCCGCGAGTGTTTGCTGATCCATGAAACACAGACACAATGCTGCCTCCCCTCACCTCCTAACCCAGACACATTCCCATAATCCAGGGAACAGAAGCAACACACTTCTCACATCGCTCTAAGCCCACGATTTCAGGAGAGAGAAGAGCAAAATCCACTTACAGTGCTGCATCTCTCTCTCTATTTGTGAAGCCGTGGTGCTTCTCCTGGCTATTACCCTTGACAAGGAGATGACTGCCCAAAAGAATGTCTGGAACCAGGGAGAGCAGACTCCACTGAATGACAGGATTATGAAACAGGTTTCACTTATTCATTACTTCTCCAGGCAGAGCACAGCACCACAGTCTTACTAACCTTGGGGTGAAGAACATCCAGCACCTGCTCCGGCCAACAGGGGTGTAGGAACACACCAGATCCACTGCAACCTCCTGCTCTGGGCTTCCACAGAATACTGAGTCACTCTCAAAATCTCCTACTTTCAAGGCATCCCATGACCTGCCCTTAGGATATTTAGAAGGACTACACACCTCCCTGGGATAAAGACTGCCATGAACAACTCCACCCTTCAATGGAACTCAGACTTAACAAAGACAATCCTTTCCTGCACCAGACCACCTTTCCTTTAAAAGAAAAACTCAGTAAGTCTGTGGAATAAAGTTTCACTGACTTCACTGTTTGCCATTCCAGAAGGAAAACACGTGGCTTTCACTTTTCATTTATATATGTACCATTTATTATTCATTTGAAAAATGTATTACAAGACTCTAAAATTAAAATATCCCCTCGCACACACATCTGCCTAGGGAGGAGACTACAAAGGGGACAAAAGATCCAACGTAACCAATGTACACAATATACCCAATATAAACTCTATCAACCAAAACCAATTTGCTTGCCAATGATAATAAGGTCACTGTCTCAAGCAGATGTGCTCTCTGCAGGTAAAGAATGCCCAGGTTTCAAATACTTACATAATGTTAAAGATTTAATGATTGATTGATTGATTGAGAAAAATTCCCACTCTATTAAAAATTAAGCATTTGCCTCAGGGTACAGTATAATCCCTCCTTGTAACTTCATTTGCAAGAATCTCAGGATCCCTGGAAAATACTAATGAAAACCCACATTTCAAAAACTAAAACTCCTTTCACCACAATTTCAGTTTTCTTGCACTAAGATGTTTCATGCACTAAAGAGAAACTTCCAGCAGCAGTACAGCCTGCAGAGGCAGCCTCCATCTGGCCTGTGCGAGCAGCAAACACACTTGAGCACAGTATTATCTACAGTCCAAACCAGCAGCTCAGCTCTGCCCACAACAGCTTTCGCAGCCCTTCCTGCTATTGAAATTCATTTTCTTCTCTCTCAAAACCAGCAGAGCTCAGGCTGTCAGAGCTCCAGAAACAAGATAGGGAGCTCAGCTTTGCTAACGTTTTTACCTTCTCATCTTCTAATACAGAGAGCAACAAATCCCATCTGCCCACTCTCCTGTAAGAAATACTTTTCTAGGTGCCCAACACTCAACAACCACGAGCAAAAGGGAATTTAAAAGAAATCATGTGCTGCCCCAGGGCAGATGGCCTAAGAATGTCCACTGTTTGGGGAACTTCCTAATTTCTTTCTATTCACGTCTAGCTCTTCAGTCCAGCAGTTTGCAGAAACTGCAGATACGCTGCAGAAGAAGCAACAAATGGATCACAGTTAGAGGAATGCAAAAAGGATTAATCCAAAAGAATCTTAGACATTTCACCATTAGAAGCATAAAGAGCAGAGCTGCAAGAGCAGGTAACAGAGAGAATGTTTCAGTAAAAAAGCTGAAAGTAACAAAATTAATTCCAAAAGAGATCAGTTATGTTCAAATAGTCAGAAGTAGCCAGAAAAAACCTATGCAGTTAAACTGTACAGTCTGTATCACTGAATATTGTAATTATGAGGGTAAGAGCAGATGGATCACAGTTCTCAGACATGCTGCACAAGACAAATACATTACTCTTTAAAAACAGGTAAAAGTGAGAAATCAATTTAATGAAATATTCTTTGTGTGACATTTGTGACCTACACACACCTGGCAGCCCGACTTCCACAGAAAATATTTCTGGCCCCAAACATGATTAGTTTGGTACAAAGACTGTGGTCGGGTAAAGCCTCTGGAATAAGGTAAATGAAATGTGGGAAAGAAAATCTTTTTTCCACACCTGAAGTCTAATCCAGCACTACCTGGTGTCCCATTATCACCTGTGCGAAAGCTGAAAACAGAAAATCTCTTGATTTATTTTTAAGAAAAACATCTCCTTTCCTCGCTTCTGGACACAACTATTTAAAACTCGAAACCCAAAATTCAGCTATGCTTTAACTCAGGCCTAGCAGCATTAGGAGCCTTTTGAAGGCACCCCCACAGCTTCATTCCTCATAAACACAGGGAAAGAACAGCAGGATTAACAGGGGTCAGCTACCACAGCAGAAGACACCACCACAAACAAGGCTGCCCTCCAGTATACACAAACACCAAATTACAAGCACCAAAATGACACCGTAACAGCTGATTATCTTCTGTGCACCTGCCCAGACAGGAATATTTCTCCTTCTCCTACTCAGAAACCCAACGCAAACTCTCCACAGACTTCTCCTCCAGTGGTGATCACCCCATTTCCCCTACAGGTTAAAACAAGCTCTGATTTATCTCTCACCAGAACACTTTGGTCATTGCCGCTTTAAAACAGGCAGGAAATGTTCATACATATGACAAATCCTATTTAATTCATTTCAAAAATTGCTAAAAAATTATACTTAGCATAGGTGGAAGGACCAGGAGAGACAGGCTACATCACTCAGATTGTTTTCATGGGAATAGAACTGAGGGTAAAAGGAAGAAATATGGGCTTTAGACATTTTATGTGCAGTACAATAGAGGAGTTGGAAGGAGAGCACCCCTCAAATCAAATGTAAATTGTCTTGAAGTAATACACTACTCACTCCAAGAATAAACACTGTGAATGATTTGAACTCTAAGACCTACTGTATTTTACATTTGTAGCATTAAAAAAAGCCAGCTCAATAACAATAAAGAGATAGAAGAAAATTATATTCTAACAATAATTGCAGAATTCACACAACTGCATTCTGCCTCTCCAAGATAAAAAATGTACCTATGAAAAAATCAGTCCACTAGTTTCAGGATACCAGCAGTTTGTGGAACAGAATTACTGAAGTCCTTTTTATAAAAAAATTTCGTTTTTATATGTAAATGTTAAGCCCAATAGAACTAAGAAATCAGAATTTATTCACTTATTCTGTCCCAACCATGGAAAGGCTAGATGAAATTCCAATCCTATCCTTAAAACACTCTACACAGTCTAGAGCAAGCCTTTGAACCAGGTTGTTGGTGTCAAAGCAGAACAGGAACACAAGACTCAAATCCACCCTCTGAAGCACCAGTAAGGGCTGATTGTTTAACAATGTGTCACCTAACGACTACAAGTTATTTATCACCCAACCACAACAACCTGAGCTTCCCCTCCAGCATCCTCAGTCTTCACCTACATCCCTGAATGGGGATTCCACAAAAGGCACTGCACACAAAGGATGGTTTGACTTAATGAAGGTGCTAATTGGCTGCCCAGTGTACACAGCCTGACAGGTTACACAGAAGCTGAAAAACCACAGGCCTTGTGCCAACCCTGCCGTCGCGTGTACGGCATCATTTTCCTCTCCCTCCTCCACCAAACCACCATTTCTTAAGTTTGCACAAGGTGTGCTCCTTAACGAACACCCCCCCTCCATCAAATTGCAATGGATTAGACAGCGCATACAGCACTGATTGATGGAAAATGGGAAAAAAGCACTATTGTCTCTATCATTCCCTCACAACATGTAGCTGAAACCGAGCATGTCACAACAAACTTTTATTAAAACCAAAAATAAAGAAAGGAAAAAAGAAAAAAAGAATTTACAGAAACATTGAGACAATTTGCCAAATCCGGAGGAAGGCAGAGTTCAATAACTCTTACAACCATGACTATCCAGCATGTTTAGACATTTCTAAAACGCAAACTCAGAGACGATCACTAATGCTGTGTGCACGGTTTGTACAATCCATACACTGCAAGTCATTGGAAGCCCAAGGGAAATTTTATAGCTCAAGTCATGTGTGCTTGCTAAAAGCAAAGCAATCCCCAGGTAAGAAAAACCAGGTAAGAAAATACCTCAGATTACTCAAGTGGCAGGCTGAGCTACAAATTGATGTCAGATTTTTTTCATAATTATATTCAGTTATTTGTTTTTTACAACCATCTGCAATTTTGTATGAATTTTACAAGAACATTACTCCTTTGGTTTACCAGGATTATTTTTAAGTGCTTCAGAGTAACCTCATCTCAAAATGCCCTCAGGTAACACTTAAGTTTGGAAAGACACTTGTTCAAATCAGTAATTTGTTTCTCCCACCTCCTGCGAAACATTCGGATTTGTTTTTCCTTAATGAGCTCATCCCTCCCTGATTTCACTGATTACAAAACCTGGCTTCCACAATTGTTTAATTTCATAACTCACTTCCTGCAATACTCTGAGGAAGTGTGTGTCTCCTGCCCTCTGAGTTCCCCTGTCTCTCTTGTGAGATGTTACACGAAGATCATTGTCAGCAGGTTGGGTGGTTTCCATAAGGCTTTTTAAAATTTTCCATGTATCATCCAACCAACCTAAAAAAGAAAGAAACAGTTCTCACGTGGCCTTTGAATGTCATCTGAACTACCTTCAACCCCAGCATTGCTCTCATTCCATGACAACTTATCTTTACCACTTGTTTCCCTTCTACTTAAATGAGTAGGGGACTATTTTGCATTCCCTTTAAAACATCTAACTCAGCACAACTTTCAAAGATTTTCCTCCTGCCTTGAAAACCTTGCACTCTGCTGTACAGCTGTAACAAGCCAAAAGTGAACACAATCACTTCTCCTCCATAAACAGTCCCTTTAACTGGTTCCCAGTATCTGTAGTGGCTTTACCAAGATCATTGCTCAGTCAAGGCTGAGGTTTTTCCTGGTTTTCACCTTTACCAGGGTGCAGGTTCCAGGTTACTCCTTGCACATGTGAGCACAAATTCTCCAGCCCATCTAAATTCATTGTGTGATTCTTTTTCATTCTCGGTATTTCAATTCATGAATTTTATAGCATGGCCCGAAAGCCACCTGAAGAGAGCAGAACAATCCCAGCCTGGAATGAAGAAGTTGCAGGTTCTTGCCTTAGTAACATTCAGACTAATTTTAACCCGGCTTCCAGAAGAGTCTAAAGGCAAGGACACACTGAGTTACACACAGCACCGAGATGAGCAGGCGTCCAAAACAATTCAATCACATCAACTCCAGGCACTGGGTCCTGACAGAACAGAGGAGCTTCACAGCCTAACCCAGAGATCCAAGTAGGCACCCAGAAGCACATTTCAGGGTAACAGTAACATCCTTCTTAGTCTCCCCTCCCTACTTCCAAATACACACTGGTTTCAGCATGCACAAACAAACAAAAAGCACATTTTAATACATCCAGCAGCTCTGGGCTTCTCTAGAATACAGTGTGGGCAGTGCAGCCGTCTGGCACACCTGAAGAAGACAACACATGAGGACTCTGTCTAGGCTGGCAGGTCAGAAGGGATCTGTTTTAGTGTCAGCTCCCTCCCCAGCTTTGCCCATGACCTGTTCCAACAGCTACTGCAAGCAAAGCCAGCCTGGAGCAGCAGCAGCATGGCCAGTGTGCGCTGTCCATCCCTGGGGAACAGCCTCTGGCCCAGATGGCCAGGAAAGGGATGTGAGACTCACACATCACTCTGCCTCACCTCCATCTCCAGCTGGGGGCTCCGGTTTTCATACAACAGTTTTCAAACTCATTCCCTGACACAATAATTAGAGTTGTTCCTGTCATCACCACCGGTCAATCAGTGATTTTACCTGTGAAGTGACCTGGCAGTTGCCACCTGCAGCTTTTGCCCTGCAGCTCCCTGGGCAGGGCTATACTCCCACCCAATGTCCCTCCCACTGGTAAAGCACAGCAAGAGAAGACACCTCACATTTGTGCCTCTGACAGTTTGACACACAATGCTGTCCTATCCCCAGGCAGCTGACAAAATAAATCATGCAGGTTGAGACACAGATGCTGAGGGGTCAAACAGGGCCTGGGAATCCTAAGTAGGAGAAAAATCTTTTGACACAGAAAGAGAAAAAAGCACTCAGCACCTAAGAACCCAAAGGTTACGACAAGCACAGCAAGAAGCAGATATGGCACAAGTATGAAGAAATATCACAAATGAGATCAAAATGAGCATCGTAAGTCAGACCAAAATGAGTATGAACATGGGGCATGACAAGAAATTAAGGGGAAAAAAAAATAGAATAGAATAGAATAGAATAGAATAGAATAGAATAGAATAGAATAGAATAGAATAGAATAGAATAGAATAGAGCAAGCCCCAAGGATCACTAAAATCTGTACTGGAGCAGCAGCTGACTCTGGTCCCATCTGTTCTGCTAAGGAATTGACTGACCCAACCAGAATCCAGAGGACCCTACACTGCACTGGGGTGCTGCTTCTCTCCTCCATGCCAGCAGCTCTGTCTGGGAAACACACCTGGAGCCAGAGTCGAGGGTAAGCCAAGAGTCATCCCAAACCATGAAATGGCCAGTGCTCGGGCTGTGCCCCGGCCGTGCCCTGCAGCTGCAGAGGTGAAGGAAGGGCAGCACACGCAGGGTGGGAAGGGGCTGGCACTGGGGAAGAAGGGAGGAGCCTGTCTCAAAGTAAGTGAAGAGAACAGATGATCAGACCAAGAGAAAGAAAAGGTGAACGGCAGGAGTGGCTCTTGCCATCCTACAGGTAAAACGTTAGAAGAATTAGCTCAACTGCAAAGTAGCAAACAGATGATTTTCACCTCACTTAGCTTAGGAGAAAATGTTCCCACCTGATCAGATCATCTCTGATAACCTACAAGGACTTCACGAAAAGGCCAAAACACACTTATCTCCTGCAAAACACACACTATCATCAAATAAGTACCTAAAACCTACAAACCCCCAGGAACCAGAGGACTTTGCTTTAATACATGTGATGAACGGCAGATTTCCCAGGTGAAATCAACAGAGATCTCGGGAAACAGTAGCCAAGACAACTGAAAGCCTGTACTCCAGCCTTTTCCCAACTTCATGTACATTCCCTGCTCAAACATTCTCTTCTCTTCATCTCTGTAAATTTCTAGAAATCTGAATTCTTCAACTTTACAAATACAGGATGATACCCACACACTTTGTTTAGCTTTGACTGATCTGAAGCAGAGGTAGAGATGGAGCAAAGTTCAGCAAACTCTAACAAAGGGCATTTTCACTGAAGTTTTAAGATTATCATGGCAGGTAGTTTTTTTAAAAAAATATAATTATAAGGTTTATGGAAGTTTGGTGTTTATTTTGAGGGTATAAATGTTAGGCCATGGTAACGTTTTGGTTTTGGAAGCGCGTCTCAGAAGACTTGCATGTTGGGACACTCATTTTATGAAACACCAGCAGCACATCAGTAACAAAACAGGCTTCCCTGTCAGCCCATCAGCATGGGCTGGGATAATTCAACTTAGATACAAAACCGTTAATGCTAAAGCAATAAATTTGTACTGGAGCAAAAATAAACACAGTGGAACACATGGTATCTCAAGGCTACACTTTTCCCAATCAGAAAAAAATACTCAGGCACAATTACTAAAAAGAGGGAAAAATAAAAAACCCAAGAACTAAAGAAACAGTAAAGCAGTACTCAGAAGGAAAGTACCTACACAGTCATTTACTGAAAGCCAGTATCTCAGCTATCAGATACTAGTGCCACTCCATTTGGCTCTATCAGTTCCCCACTGACTGAAACAAAACATTTAAGAGATGTGGGGTATAGCTGTTTTGAATTTGGACTCTGGATTGTAACTGTCCCTAACCACATTCTCTCCCAGAACACTCTCTGACAACTTATTCTCATCAATTTATGTCATCCTCATTCACTTCTACACAAGCTTTTGTGAAAGGTAACTCTTTCATCTCCTGTCCTTAGTTATGAGCTTGTGGCAACAGGAGGAACAATCAGAAGCCATTTTACAGGCTTGACACAGTAAAATGAAGTCTGCTTTTTTGTTACTGAGCTCTACAGGGAACTGGAACTAAGCACTACCAGAAACATTCTGAACATACGCTGGTATAACTGTAAAGACAAAAAAACTCAAGTCCATCCGTTTAGGTGAATCTCAGGAAGGGTCTGAGCACTGGTGCTGTCCAACTGTGACATTTCAAACACAAGTGGTGGTTGCCTCAGTTCAGGGCTGTTCTGTCCCTGCTGAGCTCCTTAACGTGCAAAGCTTCTGCTTCCTCCTCTGCAGCCCCCACTGCACCCTTCCACTCTTTACCTCCCCTGGCTCTGGTGCTCCTCCAATCCTCTTTAATAAAGCAACTCATCAAGGTAGCTGGAAACTACCCTGGCTAAAAGCAGGGCTGCAACCACCCCTGGGCTTAGGGAATGAATTCAACCTGTCCATGGACACGGGAGGTCCGGGAGAGACAAAGAAAGGAATACAGTTCCGTGCCTGGAAGCAAAGGCTGGCAAGGACTTCCTCTGTCATTAGATGGCAGGAAGGTTTGAGAGCAGCTCAGCTTTAGATTACTGTGGTAAATCAGACTAAATCAAACCCTGCCACGGCAGCAGCACAAAAACTGTTGCAGAGGTTCTACAGCACAGCAGGACATCGGCTGAGAAGGCTCCCACCCCACTTTGGGCCTGTGACAACTTGCAACTGTCTCTGGGGTCATAATGAAGAACAGACCAGAAAAACATTTTGGACTGTTTGGGTTGGTTTTCTTTCCAAATAAAAAAAATTTCTTTTCAAATTGAAGTGAAAAGTGGGAGCTTTCCCCCCAGCCCATGACTGCACAACTGAGTGAACCATAACACAGACAGGAGCAGGAGCCTCTTGACCAGGTTTGGCTGCTGGGGAACTTTGGTTTAATTACAAAACTGTTTAAGCTGCTTTTTCTTTAGCCAGACCTGACAGATCACCACTACACCTCTCACGGCTCATTTCATGCCCATTCTCTGCTGGCACAAGTATTTATGTTTCCACAGAGCAAACCAGATCAGAAAAGAGAGAGGGAATGTTCTCCTCTGTGTTACTTTCCTGATCCAGCTCACTGTATCCGGCTCACCCAAACAGCTGCCAGTTGAGTTTGTCAGTTCAGAGTGCCAAACACTCAGAACACGTCAGACACGACAGCTCCTGAGGTTCACACTGCTCACAGTTACTCACCTTTGCAACACGGACTTCTTGAAATGGACACGGCACAACTTTCACTCAAATGGAGTTTAACTGACTTATGTCAGCACTACTGCAGCCCCACTCCTTCCCTCCTTCTTATACCACAGCTTGGTCATTTGGTTGCACCAGCACTGGAACAGTTGAAAGCACAGCCCCCAGATTTGTGTTTGTTTCTGCCAGGAGTCAGCTCAGTAGACAGCTCACCCTCAACACCCCAAGCACCACTCCAGGAGAAGCACAGAGGTGAGGACAGAACGAAGTGCTCACCTGCAGCAGCTCCAGCTCAGATCAGCTTCCAGAATATGTTTACACAGATGGATGCAAACAGATCCCAGCTCTTCTACCTACACCCTAATTTGCTGGAAGTATGCCAGCTGTAACTGAGGCGATACAACCAAGTCTGACTGCATGCCCCAGCTAAGAGACCTCACCTGCAGGACACACTCCAAGTACTCAGACTCCTTGAGCCTTGACGTACTTTCTTAGTCTCGCTTCATTATGCAATGGCATCTCCTTGATCATAAGGCACTGATTACCAAGGTGTCTCCCACAGCAAGACACGTGTGCATTACACCTGCTGCTGCCAAAGACACAATGCCAGCCCCCCAGGCAAATAGCAAGGCTTTTTACTGAGGTATCACTCGCAGTGGAAAATGACAGAAATACCATGTTCAGGCTCTGCCCACGCCTTCCTCCCCAACCAGCTTCACCCCTCACTGCATGTTATGCCTCCAGACCCCACCACCCCCCCGTGCCCTTCCTGTGCCCTCCTAGGCCCAGACTCAGCACACTCCCTCTGTCTGATCTTCCCCCCTCCACCACCAGCT
>VXBA01005593.1:423110-442314 GCA_013399895.1 Serilophus lunatus | reverse complement strand
CCTTGTGTCCTCCGGGTGTCCCCTTATGTTCCCTGGGTGTCCCTTTGTGTCCCCAATGTGTCCCTTGTGTCCCCTTGTGCCCCCTGGGTGTCCCCCCTGTGTCCCTTTGTGTGCCCCGGGGTGTCCCTTTGTGTCTCCTCCTGTGTCCCTTGTGTCTCCCCTGTGTCACCTTGTGGTCCCTTGTGTCCCTTTCTGTCCCCCTTGTGCTCCCCCGTGTGTCCCCCCTGTGTCCCTCCTTGTGTCCCCCGTGTTTCCCTCCTGTGTCCCCCGGGTGTCCCCCGTGCCCCCCGCTCGGCACAGGCGGTTCCGTGCCCTGCACGGAGCTGTCGGTCCCCACGGGCTGTAGTGGCCCCGCACAGGGTGTCCGGCTGTCACCGCGGCGGGGAGGGGAGGTCTCGCTGTGCGGGCACGGGCTGTGCTCTGAGCGCTGAGTTATTAAAGGTCATTGCGAGGCTCCCGTGTTTTCTTTCTTGCAACTCATCTCCTTCAGCTCGCTCCCATTCCTTGTTTTTCATGTCGTCCCGCTTTTCCTGCAGAGCCCCTGGATAATGTCAAGCGCTCTGTTTCCTGTCTTAAGTGCTGTGGCCTCCTCACGCACGTAAGGTTTCGCTCCCGTCTTTAGTGTTTTCAGGCTGAGCCCGGACGAGTTTTGCAGACCTGCTGGGAAATACGTCGGCCCTTTGCATGGGTCCCCTCTGCAGAGCTGTGTATTGACTGCAAAGCCTTCTGAGACAGAAACTGCTTAATTGTGAAGAGAGTGAGTAATAGCAGAAAAATTGAAAAAAATGCATGCACACACTCATCTCATCCAACCTCCCTATTTAGGCAGGGTTCCCTAGAGCACACAACTCGGGATTGTGTCTGGGCAAGTTTTGGGTATCTCCAGTGAGGCAGACTCCACAAACTCTCTGGACGACCTGTTCATTGCTCAGTCATCCACATGGTAAAGCTCTTCTTCAAGTGGAACTTCTGTGCATCAGTTTCTGCCCATTGCTGCTTGTCCTGTGCTTGGCACCGCCGAAAAGAGCCTGTCTCTATCCTATTGGCGCCCTCCCTTCAGATGCTGACTGGCATTTATGGGGTCTGTTCTATTCTCCAGGCTAAACAGCCCCAGCTCCCTCAGTATTTCCTCATATGACAGATGCTTCAGTCCCCTAATTACCTTTGGATAAGATGGAGGTTTTACAAAACATGAAGGCAGTGACTGATGACACGGTTACAGCAGAGTTGCAAAACTGACATCTGCTTCCAGCTTGAAATTTTGATAATTTAGGGGATACATGGGCTGTGTGTATCAGGACCTGGGGATTTTAACTCTAGTCTTTGTTAAGCAACTGTTTGCAAACATTCTGTCCTGATGGAGTAAGTACACGCTGTGTCTCCTGTGCCATGGTCAAGTCAGGAAAAGATTGTTTCAAAACCTGGGTGGGAGATACATCACAAAGTCTATAAGAAGACTCAGCAAACTAGTCCGCAGTCAAATACAGACTTGGAACAGATCCTCAGCAAGAGCATTCCTTCCCCTTACAGCCTGGCTCCAAATTGTCCTGCTCAGCCTGCAGAGTTCCCCTCAGTGATCAAACTTGAAACCAACTGCCAAAAAGACAGCAAATTTGTCACTGATTTTGCAAACCCCTTTACTGTTCCTCCAAAGAAGCCTGCTGTAGGTACAAGAACATACTTGCATTTCAACTTTTGCAGCCCATAGATGTGTAGGTTTATTGGTTCACAGAACTTGAGGCCACTATGAGACTATTTGCAGACTCCCAACGAATCTGCAGTAGGAGATTTTTGGCCTAAAATAGTCCAATTATACTATTTCAGTCAAGCATGCTTGACCGACCAATCTTCTTTAGGTAGAACTTTGTCTATGACAGTCTGTATTTAAAACCTGCTAGAAGACTCTGGAGACAACTTTAAATTCAGCTTTAGTGCTGAGGTACAGCTCCCCTGCAGCTGTGGTTATGTGGCTGCCTAAGGGAGTGAGTATTGCTGTGTGCTGACCCTCATAGGGAAGCAGCCTTGGCAAGATAACCTGCTACAGCGCGATCTGGACTTTGGCTGGGACCTAGTGCCTTGCTTGCTGTTTTTGTATTACTCTGTAAAAATCTGCTTGTGGGCAGAAAAGGCAACTATTGCCTAAGTTATGGATTCTGGCTCTCTTTGCTTGTGTGTTTTGGCTTTGACACTGCTCTGGGCTTAAGGATTGCTGGCTGCCTTGTATTTATAGGCAGGGAGCTATGGCACACACAATAGTATTAATTGCACAAACTAGTGATTTCACATCTGACGCATGTTTTTGCAAGCAGTATTAATTTTGGGAGGACTTGCCCTGCTTAAGAAAGAAAACTGGCAAAGAAGGACCCAAGAAGATACTTTATTCATTTGTGCAGCACCCCTGATCTGCTTGGAACTGAAGGCTTTTGCACCATTCTTGTGTCAGCTGAAGAAGATTCTGATGATGCACTCATAAAGAAGGCAGCAGGGTCCTGACCTTGCTCCAGGCCCCTTTCAATGAGGTTGCAGTACACTGGGAAGAAGCCCTGTGGGTAAAGCAGCATGGGAATACCGCTGATGGCCCAAATGGCATTGGATGCCACACCAGGATACTCTGTCCTGGGAGAAACCTGCCCTTGATTGGAACAGGGACAGAATAGCCTTGAAAAAGTATGTAATCTCACGAATTTAAAAACCACTGAAGACCATCTCATAAATTAAATAAACATTGAGGATAGTTTTGCCCTCTAAGTACCCGGGATATTCAGGAATGCTTCTTGTTGCATGAACAAGGCTCTATACTGGGAATAGCAGAGAGTGTCTATAAACTTACTTAAACAAACACTAGAGGTGACTCCTGTGGCATAGAGGCAGGTTTGTGGCACACACTGTTCAGGGCTTGCCTTGTAGTACCCACGTGCCTTGGAGAGAGCTACTCAGAGTAGTCCCAAAAACAAAGCCAGGGAGTGAGCTAATTGTTAAGCAGCATAAATGGTGGGGGGGTTGAGAGTGCTCTGATAACTCGTGGTCCTTGTTGATGCAGCAGCGTCAGATACACCAGTGTGTCTGAATAAAAACTTGGGCTGGCAAAAATACCCGATGGGTGCGTGAGCCTCATTAGACTGGGCTAGCAATGAGAACCTGGGCTCCATGCCTTGTGCCACAGGAGGGAGTGATGTGGCAGTGTCTCACTGCATTGAGACTCCCTGTTCCAGTTGCCCATGTACCTGTTTGCAGATGGGTTAAAAAAATGCAGCTTTCAGCACAAGCCCAGGGCCAGACTCACTCTTGAGCAAGATACCTTAAATGATGGACAGCACTGCATTCCTTTAGTTTACATATACAGAATATATTCGGGAGTCAGGTGGCTTGGGTAGCAATTGCTGAATGAAGAAAAGTAGTGCCTGCCTTTGCAGGTTTTAATGGGCCTCACAGTCTGAGAACATTCTCTGCTGCTATCTTCAGCATCTGCAAAGTTTGGTATCTGTGAATAAATTACATATCTCACCCCACAAGAGTAGCTGGAGGTGTGAAGATTTTTCTCTTGCCTTCACGCTGAGCAGTTATTAGTGTTAGGAAGTGGTCTAACTGGGAATCTGAGGCAAACCATTTCACTAATTAGAGCAAAATCGGGCAGAAAAAAATTAACTGAAGAAAAGAGCCAACCAGAGAACTTAATATTGCAAGAGACTTAAGCCTTCCAAATGCAGTAGGATCTGGGAAATCTTCCTTCTAAATATTTTTAAATATCAGAACAATCTGGAAACATTTTAACTTGGAAGAAACGTTATGCTTTGCCCTCTCCATTTCCTCATGTTGCTTTCCAACTCGTGCTTTTTTTGCCATGTATTTGTTTTCTCCCTTGGGACAGGTGATCCAGCTTTTCCCTGATACTCATGCTGTTTTCAGTGCTGGAAGTCACTTCTCTTGTTTGATAAAAACTGCTCTTTCCAGCAGAAGGGTTTTTTTGCATTCACTTATTTTCCTGCTTTTCCCATTCTTCCACTCTCATCATTATTATCCTTCAGTTTGTTTTCCTGCCATCTGTCCAATTGTCTCATGTCTCCATCATAAAGTTTATGAAATCCAGACCAACAAATATTCTGCTGCTAAAATCTAGGGATTAAATTAATCCATCCCCTCAAGTCAGTGACGACAACGAGCACTTCCTTCAGTAAACTGTGTAGGAACTTGGAGATGTTGCTCCAGTCTCCATTTCTTCTCAAAATACAGGATGAATGGTAGGTACGGTATGTAATTAGTTCTGTAGAAATAAGCCATAAGCTTGTAACAGACATCACTAGTACATGGAATGTATGTATTGAGTGGGAGTGAGTGGCCATTAATTGAGCTGATTTTCTTTCATCCGAGGAAAAAATGACCCTTTAAGAACTACTTTTCACCTTTGTCCTCGACACTACTTACACTTTAAACTTGGCCAATTTTCCATTATTTGAAGAGGAATTCTCTTCTGGCTTGCAACCATGAATGATACTGGTTCATTTTTTAGCAGAGGATGATCTCAAAATACCCTTGTGTTTGCTGATATTTCAAGGTAAAGGAATTTCCTGGAAGTTTTCCCATTTTTCAGATGTAATAATGTCCACACTAAATATGGAATGGACTGTGGGATAATAGCCTGTGAACACTTTAATACCCACAATAATATTATCCTCTTTATATAAATATGGAATTTTTTTCCAGACATAAATGTTGCAAGCTTTCTTACAGAGGTACTAAGGGTTATATTAGGAAAACAAAATCATAACATTCAGCACGCTGACCCTGTGGGCCAAACCAAGAGATGTCATACTGGGCCATATTCATGCTACTGGCACCAGTAGAATTGTCCTTCAACTGTATTTAGCCTGTGGCATTGCTGTTCCTGGAGACAGTGATTTCTTCTTTCTAAATCAGGTGACAGAGTTGGTCATTAAAGGCTAAATTAAGCCATTGGGTTCACTAGAGAAGGAATGAGAGGCAGTGCATGTGGACACACCATCCTAAAAGCAGCTCAGAACAGCAAATGTGACCCTTTCCTGCTTTCCAGGAAAGCACTTTCTGTAGTTCTGTAAAGAATGCAAAAACCACATCTTGCATCATCCAGGTACCTCCGTGTACTCTTGTGCTTGAAACTCCCTTGCTCAGTTCCCTACCTTTATTTGGCTGAAACCATTACAACACATCTTTACATCACCCAGATAGAATAAAATCTTTTCTGGTGCTCTCAAATGGTATGTCTGCTTGTGCTCTACAGTCACAGAGGTGTGTCTGGAGTTCACGTCCTTCCTCTGGCATCCTCCTGTCTCAATGTTTATCAAACTGAGTAGCCGGGAAAGACCTGTCTCACATACCTTCCACATCCATCATTTCTGCCGACCAGGTGAGGGCAGCAGCCTTCAAACATGCAGGTGATACCTTTCCAAGTCTATGGATGGGAAGGATGGGAGCAGGCTGGGATTGCACACTGCTGCACACAGGGAGCTCAGGGGCAGCATTAGATGGGTCTCCACTCCTAAGGAGTTCCAAGAAGTGAATTAGAGCTTTGCACCTCTGTTGTTTATGGCCCCTGATTGCTAATTCACTCTCTGGCTCTTTTTTGTTTCTTTTGAACGATACCTGAGATCAATATGCTATAGAGAGAGGTCTGGCCCTAAGTAGGGTAGACACCAGCCAGTCATTGCCATTTGCTCATAGGATCAGCAGTGAGGGGGTGACTGTTATTCAGCAGCATTCAGGCAAAGGATCTTTGGGAAAATAGGAGAGAAAAAGGAGGCAGGAATCAATGATGACGTCCTCAAGTACAAATTTTTCTTTGCCACTCCTCTTCACCCACTCCCACCTTTTTCAAGGTCATTACTGCAACATTGTTTATGCTTCAAGCAGAAGCATATTCTCAGTCATGAACTTAAGAATAACTCTCAGAAGTTGCCATTTTTCTCTGTGTTTTGAGTTTCTAGTGTACTTAAGGGTTCTGTAATAATGATGTCTGGCCAGCAAGTTGAGACCACAGACAGAAATTTAGTTTTTCTAAAGCAACCAAGTACCCAATAGCTCCTTTGAAAATTAATTGTAGTTTCTAGGAGCTCAGCACTTTTGAAAAGGCTTTCAATTTAAGCCTGATTTTTTTTTGCAAAACAGAATAATGAACAGTAAATTTCAGCCAAATAGTTTTCAAATGATCATGTAGAAATAGCCTCAGGACTCTGAATGCTCCTGTTGCCAGCACATGGATGTCACAGCAGTAGTATTCAACATCCTGAGTACCAGCTGCTGAACCTCTTCATTTTCCAGGTTTTATTTTCAAGCAGACTAGCAGTGATTTTAGGTTATTGTGGAATGATAAACTACATTGTCCTTCAGCAGGACTATGGATGTCCAAAGCTGTGAGCAGGATGAATGGCTCAGAGGAGGCTCTTTGAGGCAAGCTGCTCCCTATTTTCAGCAGGGTGTTTGATCAGCTGCCCTTTGCAACAAGGTGCTTAAAATTGCAAATGAAAGAAACAATGCACCCATAATTACTAATAGCTTTTGAAATACTGTGCTTAGGTGGCCAGATGTAGCTTTAGACATTCACATTTGGACCTTCTGTCAAAAATCAAAGCAGTATAAAAAGCAGTTGTGGATTTGGTGGGACTGCAACCTCAGACTCCGCTGTTGGTTCTTCTCTGCTGGACGAAGCTTTGAATGCATATGAAGAACAATCAAGGAAATAAATTAAAGGAAACTGGTTAAAACTCTCAAAAGAACCATTTTTAAACATAGAAGCATTCAGAGAAAAAAACCCCTCTCCTTTTCAACACCTCTGGCTTGTTCCTAGGAGCCATTTCTTACATTTCTGCTAAAACATTTGAGAAAGTCACTAAAGCATAGCAACACTACAGTGTCCCTAGAGGGTGGGGAAAAAAAGGACTAAAGAAGCTTGAGAAAACCCTGAATAATGCCGAAAGAAAGCACAAATACTTTATATATGTGGCATTGTTAAAACTCTCAAATGGCGTAAATAAAATAAACAACAGTGAAGAATAGGAGATTTCTGTTTGTTTCCCCACACTCAAGATGACCTAACCTACCTCAAGCGTGGTTCCACCTTGGGACTTGTGAGTTATTTGATCAGTCTAAACTTGTGAAAATAAACACTATTATTCTACTGTTCTACATTGTACATTCTTTTGTTCTCTGTAAACAGACTGAGAACTAGCAAATGAAAGTAAATTATAATAAAATACAAATCAAAATAAAAACTGCCAATAAACCAAAAAGCAACACAAAGGGAAAAAATGTAGTAAGTACAAAAATAGTGAAATAACATTAAATACTTGTCACTGAGCACAGTTCTGTGGGCTCCAGATGACTTTGTCACTCTTTTATGGTTAAGTTCTGATCGCATTTACAGACATTTCCTGTAGAGGCTTCCTTCATACCAACTCTAGCATGGCCAAGAGAAAAACCTAACATCTTAAGGTCAGTATTTTCAGAGAACCCTGTAGGAGTTAGATGTTCAGATCCCATTGGATTTCAGTGCAGGTTGGACACCTAACTTTGTGTCTCTAAAAAATCTCCATAAAGTAATAGGTTATTTCTTTTGCCCTACCAATATTATCTTCCAGAGAATAGTTTCTGGTGTTTTGTCTAGTTGTGAGGACATGCTGTAAGGTTATATATCCAGGTACCCAGCTAGGAGAGATGAACTTGATTGTAAATTCTTTATTAAGAATAGGTTCACTCTCTGTGTACCAAGCCCAAAATTCCATCCATGCCTCTGTGTGGCAGTAACATCTCAAAAGCATGTTTTGCAGATCACTTAATGTCCAGCTTTGTGCACAGCATGTGTTAAGAGTTACTATTGTTTGTAACATCAATAATAGAGCTTTCACCACTCTCTGGGAGAGGTCATTTTGCAGCCTGACATATATCAGTATCAGAATGCTTCTCTTGACATTTTCATACTGTTTATTAGCATTGGGAGATTTTGAAGGTAGAGCACAGAAAGCTTACTGCATTGGCTAGAGCTCAGTATGCATGTGCATTATGCATGTGCATAGAAACGAGGTAACTGGTTGGACATGGTATCATTTTGCATTCCCCTCCCACACCAGGAAAGCACCTTCCTTCTACATCCTATTTATAGAAAATAAAAGAATTTTGCTTGGTTCATTTTTATGGAGAAGAGATGTAATGTTAATGTTTTATACACATTTCTTTGGGCAAAAGCCCAGGGGAAACCACTACAGCCTTGGCTGAGATAGTATGCTGCCCCTAAAAAGAAGGCAGTAAGAGTAGTTAATGACTTGATGCCTATGGATGTTCAATTTATGTCACAATGCCACAAAAAAGAATCAATCCAAATGATATATATCAAATAAATTCTCTCATAGCAGAACTTCAACAAACTTCACATGGGAAATCACGGTATGCGCAAGAAATTATACCTTCTCCTGGCACTCCCACACACACTGAACTGCATCCATGTCTGGAGAGAGATGTAAAAATAGTGCAGAAAAGCCTATTTTCATATGATGAAGTTAAATTTCAAGTTAGCTAAATAGCCCAGGTTGAAAGAGCATGCAGCTTTTACCACCGTATGAAGGAGCTGTAATTACTGATGATCCAAAAAAGGAGAAATATACAGGTTTACATGCTTGCCAGAAGCTCATTGTCTCAAAACAAATGTTACTTAACATCCAGCATCTCAGTATATTTTAACTGAAGAAAGTTAAGCCCAGGGCCATCTCTTACCCGTACAACTTCCTAAAAGGACTTTTGAAATCCTGTTTTCCCATGTGCCTACTTAAATGATCTCTGGAAATGCTGGCTTTTTACTTGGAAAAATCATGTATTTGGGACCCAGTTCATCCTTTTATAATTCAGAGGGTGGAGGATATGGTATTATATTTTATGTACAAGTCTTAAAATAAAGGTGTTAAAATGATCCTCTAGTCAGGCTGAAATCCAGAATATTTATCCTACAGTCATGCATTGTGGCCCAAGGGTTCTTGCATAAATTCTTCTTGTTACACCTGAGCCTGTGTTGGTTCATCTTACCTTTACCCAACTACCTAGAGCAGCTAAGGAATGAGACACATCCTCAGCTCCTTTGATGGTGAAGGGAGAGTGGAGCATCTCCAGTGCAGCCGCCTTAGATCTGATCTGGACTCTCAAGCACCTTCCCTATCTGCCTTGACTACACAGGATTCAATGAAGACTAACCTTGGAATGGCAAAAACTACTCAAAATCTCCTCGCTGGCTGCACCACCCCTATATCACATGTGTAGGAAGGAGAGGCTTTGGGGCAGCATTGACAGCATCACTGGCCTCTGCAGTGGAGTGTCCTCCATTGCAGTTGTCTTGGTTTGGTGGGAAAGTGTACTCCTGAGATCCTTTCCTGCAGGATTAAAGAGAGGTCAAATGAGCTCTTAGGAACTGGCTACACTAGAAGAGCAGATACAGTGGATTTTGTCTAAATTTGGATCCTGATACTTCACTGCTTTGGATCATATGTTGAGAGCAAAGGGTTTTGTTAGTGTTGACCTTCTTTCCAACCAATTTCTCGATATTTATTGATTTTATGTCATAAAATGAGTAAAACCCTTACCTCTCAAGGCAGCACTATGCCCAGGTGTGGCCTGAAATTTTCATATTGGGAAATAATTTGTATTAGTTTTACTCAGGGAATATTTGGGTTAAATGGCAGCTTTCTTATTTTTTATGCACATTTTTTTGAGTTTTCTTTTTATATTTTTCATAGCTCCCCAAGGATGCATGTATAGTGTCAACAATAACGAATGACATGAACTTTTACTTGTAAGGAACTGAAATATCATGGTAATCTAGTTTTCATGGTAATTTGGCCCATGGAAGTCTCTCCCAGGAATAAAAATGCCTGAGAAAAATGGAATTCACATAAACTCATTATTTTCTAAGTTCATCTATGTGTCTGTGGGGAACTAGAGGAATTGTCAGCCTCCAAGTATAAATTACACTGCCCAAGAATGAAAGATCAGTACATACTCAAATGCCAGATCCAGCAATAATAAAATAAAATTCTGCATTAGTTCCATTGATAACAAAACCTCGGTACAGTGCAAAAATACCATCATGATCAGCACAATATAAAAGAATACGGGTGCGGTTCCTTGAGGGTTGAAGCCAATCTAAGCTGAACTGTTTCCTTTCATGGCCACACCACCCCTCCTTGTCATCACAGGACTATTTATTTTATTTTGTTCGTTTTCTAACAATTAGTACATGGACCTACCCTGCCCTGCCAGGGAGTCAGAGGAAGAGCATATATGTACAAAGCGTAAGGTGGGTCGCATTCCACGCAATCACCTGTGAGCAGGCAGGGAACATAAGGCCTTCAGCAAAGCCTTTTGGAGAAGAGTGAATTACAGTATTTTTTATGCTCAGACTAATTTGCAAGTCCTTTGGTTTGTGTAACAGTAATCCATATGATTAATTTTCCAGCTTGGATGGAAATTAGGAAACCTGTTTGCCAAAGACTTGCCAAACCAGTCCTTCTCACTGTTTGGTATGACATTCATGTGTTTGTCTTCATGTGAATGAAGCATTGCTCTAAGTGTATAGGAACAGGTAAAGAAAAAGGAAAACTATAAATGTCATATAGTAATGTTTTATGGAAGAACAGCTCTGTCTGTGTAAGAAAAGGGAATAAACTGTCCTGGAAGAGGAAGCAACATAAGGCAGATATCTTTTGCAATTACATCTATGATGGGTGTGTAAGTATCTTAGCAAAAACACATCTCCTTAAATGAAATAATTATAGCAGCTCCCAAATTGTGTGCATACTGTGTTCATTTAAAGAGAAAAAAAAGTTAAAAAAATAATTAGAAGTATTGCAAAGGATACAGGAATTTGGAAATAATTAGCACTCAGTGACTGTGTTTTAAATGGCCCACTAAGTGAAGAATAGTGCCACTGTAAACTGGGCAGTCCAGCTAGAACTGGAAGAATAAAGTATTGATGCTTATTTAAAGTTCCCTGCAATTCTATAAGGACCTGGAGGCAGTTGTGTGTGTGACTTAAAGCCACGTTAGTGGTGTGTGAAGCGACTCCTCGTGAGAGCTGTGCCAAAAGCCCATACCCACATTGGGACAGGTTTCATTCTTGTGTCCTTTTTGTGTATTCACAGGCACTGAAAAAGTGAAGTGAATGCAGCAAATTTCACCTCCTGGCAGATGCCGAATTTCTTTCCCAGGAGAATGTCCCACCGCCTGCCTAACACAATACAAAGAAGGATTTTTTCCAGCCGTGCCCTGCAAGTCAATACTTGCTGTTATGTAACCAAACACAGCATATCAGCTCACATTGCCCTCTTAATGGGGAAAAATATTACTTTTTAAGATTTGTGGCCAGATTCATCACATGCCTGACAGCTCTGTGCTGCTCCAATGACACAAAACAGCCTTCTGACTGCAATAACTGATTGATTAAACCAGTTCGTTGTGGTATCGTTGGAGCAGTGCAAACCAGATGAAGCGTATCAGCAAACCCACCTTCTCCACTTTGCTTTTAAGGGATTTCTATCTCAGCCTAACATAATTTTCAATGTAAAAAGAAATTAATTGGTTCATTACTTAATTTCATGCCTAAAAGCTTGATATTTTCTCCTTTAGTAAATAATTAATTTAGATGTTTAAAACCTTAGTGTTTACTTCTTGAGTAACACATTTGAGGAGAAAGCACTACAGGATGCTTTCAAAAAAAATCTGTCCCCTATGTCCATAAGGAAGTTTGTGTAATGTGAATGACATCTGGATGTGAGGACCAGGACTGGATAAAACTTGGGTGAGTGAGGAGCAGTAAGTTATGTCGGTGTGCCACAAGAAGCAGAAAGAGTCCTTCTTAAATCATATCCAGGGACATTTGTTTTACAGAACACGCAAGATGGCACCAAGAGCCGAGTACGATGTTGCTTATGGAGAGCAAATGTACAGGAAATAACCTTTGATGCTGCCTTAGAATTAAAACAAAACAGGACAAGGCAAGGTTTAATGGGAAAGATGACTCTGCAGAAAGGAAACTAAACCTTATTTATAAAGCAAGACTCATGACCTCTCAGAGAGAGAGAACTCAGCCTGTCATTTTCTATCACAGCTACATTATGCCTTGTGAACGATTAGTCTATTATTTCCAAAACTTTCAGGCTAATTTGCTATTGCAAAATTAAATTTCTTCAAATGAGACAAGAAGTGCATTCCTCCTTCAGGATTACACTCTGTACATGCCAAATCTGAAGTTATAAACCCAAGCTGCTTTGGATTTATCTGAGCATTAAAAAAAAAAAAATAAAAAATAAAAGGGAGAGAGAGAGAAAAGAAAAGAAAGGAAAGAAAGAAAGAAAGGAAAGAAAGGAAGAAAGGAAGAACGGAAGAAAGGAAGAAAGGAAGAACGGAAGAAAGGAAGAAAGGAAGAACGGAAGAAAGGAAGAAAGGAAGAACGGAAGAAAGGAAGAAAGGAAGAACGGAAGAAAGGAAGAAAGGAAGAACGGAAGAAAGGAAGAAAGGAAGAACGGAAGAAAGGAAGAAAGGAAGAACGGAAGAAAGGAAGAAAGGAAGAACGGAAGAAAGGAAGAAAGGAAGAACGGAAGAAAGGAAGAAAGGAAGAACGGAAGAAAGGAAGAAAGGAAGAACGGAAGAAAGGAAGAAAGGAAGAACGGAAGAAAGGAAGAAAGGAAGAACGGAAGAAAGGAAGAAAGGAAGAACGGAAGAAAGGAAGAAAGGAAGAACGGAAGAAAGGAAGAAAGGAAGAACGGAAGAAAGGAAGAAAGGAAGAACGGAAGAAAGGAAGAAAGGAAGAACGGAAGAAAGGAAGAAAGGAAGAACGGAAGAAAGGAAGAAAGGAAGAACGGAAGAAAGGAAGAAAGGAAGAACGGAAGAAAGGAAGAAAGGAAGAACGGAAGAAAGGAAGAAAGGAAGAACGGAAGAAAGGAAGAAAGGAAGAACGGAAGAAAGGAAGAAAGAAAGAAAGAAAGAAGAAAAGAAAGAAAAGTCCTCTCAATGATTTTCTGAGGAAAAAAACTGTTCATTGTTTTCCAGAAAAAAAAATCACTTGGGCTAAGGTCAAGTGTAGGAAATTTCAAGCCAAAATATAAATCTCTGATCATTTTAGAAGTAATGGTGCATAGCAGTTCAAACTGAAAGTCATTCTAGGAGACAAAAACACTAGCTCCAAAGTTTGGGCTGAATTTTGCCTCCACTGTAGGTCTGATTTTCAAAACAGTCTACTAATTATCCCAAAGGGAAGAGATTTGCTTGAAATTGGTCATGCTGTATCTCTGCAGCAGAGTTTTCCAGAGAGGTCTGGAAAACCAGGGAGGAGAGATGGTTCTTTTGGATGGATTTTGTATTTTAGTACAACATTTTGTATATGTTGCTACATTGGGAGGAGATCTGGTTTTTTTTGGACAGGCTTTGTATTTTAGTAAAAGATTTTGTAAATGTAGCTACACTATGAAAAACTCATTGTGTAAATGTTTTTGTCTCAACAAATCCTCACAGTGATTTTGCCTCGCAACTTCTTGTCTGTTCTGCTAATCTGGCTGGAGAGGTGGATCAAACTCTGAAGTATTTGAGGAAAGGGTCTTTGGGAAAACAGTTAAAAAAATTAATTAAAGTTATTCTTAAGCCTAGAAAAAGAAGTGAAAAAGAGTTCTAACACATAGATGAAGTGACCTTTATATGGGCACCATTCATACTGTGAAATTTATGGACAGCTTTGCTCCCCATGGCCCAAGGGATGTTGTGTGTGATAATTCTGTGCCTCCTGGATTTTTAACTCCACCCATCATCTGAAAAATCCTCTTGCATTGTCAAATGTTTTAATGCTATCTAAGCACAAAGGATTTCTCAAAATGCTACATATTAAGTAGCACTGAAATTTCCTGTTTACAATGCTATAAAACCAAATTCTGAGGTCTCTGTGCAAACCAAATATTGACTTTCAGGGGTCATGGAGCAACTATTGACCCATGTTGGCATGAAAGGAATTACACAACTGAATCTAGATATGAGGTCTATGTGTCACAGCTTAGCTGCACCGAAGTATGTGAAACTAAGTTACAGTTGTGTAGTCATGTCTGCATGAAACACAGAGATTCAAACCTATCAGGAGACCTGTCCTCTAGAATCGCTGCTGATACTGTCTGCATCTCCCTTTTCAGAGCAAGATGTATCCCGTAGAGAGAAGGCTAAAAACTGAAACAAAGTATTCGGATTCAAAGTCCACTGGATCAGGTCCAGAGGGATGCTGCAGTGCACCATGGCAGGTGCATGGGTAAATTTGCACATAATATACACTTTAATTTGAAGTCTGGGACACATTCTGCCCCACTGAGATCATTGTTTGTTGATTCAACATCATTGAATACAAGTGTCATTCTGTGCACTACCTTGTGCACTGGTATTTCCCATTTTATTATGTATGCTGTCTATAATTACCTGTAGCCAGGTGAGAGTTGGTCTCACCTCCCAGAATAACAAGTAACAAGACAAGAGGAAATGGCCTCAGGTTGCACCAGGGGAGATTTAGATTGGATACTTCACTGAAAAGGGGATCAAGCACTGAAACTGGATGCTCAAGAAGGTGGTTGGTTCACCACGACATGTAAGTGTGGCAACTGGGGACATGGTTTAGTGGTGGGCTTGGCAGGGCTAGGTTAGTGCTTGGCCTTGATGATCTTAAATGTCTTTTCCAACTTTGATATTTCTATGATTCTATGAATACTATATATATAAAACCCCATATATATATATATGTGTATGTATTGAATATCTCTCTCTTGCTCTCTATTTATATGAGATAGATAGATAGATAGATAGATAGATAGATAGATAGATAGATAGATAGATAGATAGATAGATAGATAGACTGATTAGATAGATGCATAAATATATGTGCAGCTCACTCCATTTTTTTTTCCCTGAGTTTGAGAAGAGCCATATTCACTGAAAGTATCATGACAATAGCATTTCTTTTCTGGTTGTTACTGGACATTAGAGATGTTGATGATTATAGATAAACACAACAGGATAAATGAAAATTTGGGAATACATGTAATTCCTACTTTAAAAGGGTCAGCCTCATGAAGTATAGGAGTAAGAGAGAGAATTTTTATTAAGCATTTGAATGGTAATTAGGAATCAGTTTAAAATATATTACTAGATACTTGAAAAGACATCACTGAATAAAGAAGGTGATTGATTTAGGTCTTGATTTTGGGAAAGAATGTCTTGATTAAAAAATTCAACTGAAATTCAGGTGGAAAAATTAAAGGAAAATGTTTACTAAAATTTAAATAATTATAATTAAGGTTAAGAAAGCATAAATTTCAAAGGACAGAAAGGAGACATTGATTTAAATGAATAGAAATACAAAAGGAATGACAAGAATGTAATAAAATATGCAAACCCAAAAACTTAATGGACAGACTACCAAAGACAATACTGAGACCAGAGAAGGTGACTAGTGGTAGAAGTCTGTTAGTTAAAGGAAGTTGTGGAATTGTCAGTAAACAAAAGAGGTAGCAGAGGTGTCCAACAGTTGTTGTATATTGAACAATATCTGTGAATTGTATAAAAGAGAGAAGTAATAGTCATTGATGCATTTTTAAAATTTCAGTGTCCCGAAAATGCTCTAGAAGTTATAAATTTTAAAAACCCTGCATTGTTTAGATAACCTGCACCCAAGATCTTTAAAAGGACTCTCTGGAAGGCAATATCAATATTCTCTGTCACCAAGTCCCAGGAGATTTGCTGAGAGGCAGAAACTAGACACCTCTTTGTGAGTTTTCACCTCTGGACTGTTCATTTTACATTCTCTCTACAGTCACCTGGGAAGTAGAGACATTTTTAGAATGAAATTCATCTGGCCAAATGCTGACATCTATATTTGGTTAAGATATTCACATCCTGATGTGGTATCCACTTTTTTTTTTCAAGAACCAACAGGACACTCACGATTTCTCAAATCTGCCTGCAAGGCATCTGTCTTGGCTCTCCGTGTGATGCCGGTGGGTAGATATGTTCGTGGAGATCTAAGGTCATCTTGTATAGGACTGAGCTTTTAACATGAGTGTTACTCCAATGGGAAAGCTGAGCCATGTTCTAATACTAGAGTTCAGGCAAATGTTATTGCATTGAAAACATTCAGAGAAGAGTTATGAACCTTCACAGATACCTTGCAAGACCATGGAAGACTGAGTGATGCTGGCAAGCATTATTCATTTTTGTAGTGTAAAAATGTGCCCGTAGCTTTAAGAAAAACACACAAAAAATACATATAAACTTAAGGGGAAAATACTAATGACAAGGTAATAATACAAAGGATCTTACATTCATGGCATTCCTATTATGTGAGCTGCCTTCTTCAAGTGTCTGCCTATTCAAGCTGACTTTAAAAGTACCAGGGGTGCTTAGGCTACTAATTCACTCACATCCACTAATACTGTAAAGGATGGTTCAGGCTGAAAGTGGTATTCAAACAGCAGGGCCAAATCTTTCTCCTTTAAAATCAAAAGTATGATTAGAGAATTGGGAAAGACACCTTACAATAAGAATCTCAGGAAGTTCAATCTATTTTACTTACTACAAAAAGGCCAAAGGGTGACATAATCACAGCCTGACATTGCTACAGAGATAATCTCAGTAATGACTTCTCAACCTGTCCAGCAAAGATAGAACAAAAGTCAGTGGCTGGAAGCTGAAGATAACTCAGACTAGAAACCAAATGTAATTATTGGCAGAAACAATAAATGATAATTATCAGGGTGGCTGCTGATTCTTTAATTAAAGAACACTCAAAATCAGTTTTATTAGGAAAAAGTACGTTGTAAATCAGGCAATCAATAGTTGAGGAAGGAACATGGCTTGGACTGTGCTGGATTCGGGCCAGCATCTCACACTGAGTAATTTCACAATATATAAATCCACTATCAAGGAGATTTTTTATTTTGATCTGTTTGAAGAAAATATTATCTACATGCTTATCATGGTGAGATTTAATCACTGTTAATATATGCATAAGGTTCAAAGCAGGGTAATTACCATTTTTTCCAACTCCAACCTCTTGTATGATTTGCTACTGCCTCTCCCAGCACTGTTGTTTTGAAAACTAATTCCTGTTATCTAAAAGACTTTCCAAAGCAAACACAGCAGTGTAGCGTTTTCTAATATTTATGTTGTATTCTCAAAGAAAAGGCAATAGTGGTTAGGTTGTCTTTTTCTACAAAGGTACTTGTGTCCACTGTAGTTTTAGAGTCCAAGAACCAGGTCCATGGGCTGAAGGCTTTGCTTCATAACTTCCTAATATGCAATAGGTGATTTTTTTTTTCCATGGGATCTTTTGGTAGCAGCAAACTCTACTTCAATGCCTAACTGCATCATGATTCTCACTAGTCTTTTTGGCTACATAATTTAGACAAAAAAACCCCCAACCAAACAACCAAATAAACCAAACAACCCAAATCTTCTCCAACTGAAGTCTCTGCTTTTGGGTGTTTATGTGGAGAACACCCATCACCCATTCCCGACACTCATGTGATGTGGATGGTAGACTTGGCGGGGCTGAGACATGTGCAGTACACTGTGTGCGTTCACAGCATTATCATCCACCCAGATTAGCAGCTTGTGAGAAAATATGGGCCTTGCAAGATATGGTACAGTTGCTGGCTACATCATAGACTCCTTGCCTGACCTTGGGACTGGAGCACTGTCTGCCTCCGCGTTTAAAAAATTAAGATAATATTACTTGTCTGCCTCACAAGGATTTTGTGAGGTTAGAGGCACTGTTTATTGGACCTAGCTGTAAATGGAAGAGGGCTGTGTAAATACCTATGCTCATGAAATCTCAATTAAAGCACTATCCATCTTGCTAGAGGAAAGTGCCCTTAATACCTATCCGTTGCTACAACATCACGGTACAGCTAACACGTGTTTCCCCCCTCTCAGAGATGAAGAAAACCCTGACGATGATGGAGCCTCAGAAGGGAAACCCGCAGTGAGTGAGCACAGAGGACTTCATAGTACGGGGTTGCTGTGATTTGCGATCTCAGACTCTCAAGCAGCCATAGCTGCAGGCTGCCTTAGTCTGTTAGCCTTACTCTTGGTCCACCGATGCAGCTGAGGGACGGCAGGGAGAAGCGAGAGCCCCGAGGTGCGTTCGGAGGCATAGCTGCCTGTGACGGACATGCTCTGGAGCACATGCACATGCCACATGTCGTATACACACAGTAAGAAGTCGCTTAACCAGGGCTTTACAAACATTTTCAAAGTGCTTTACAAACAATTCATTAATAGATGACATATTTTTGCTAAAGGCACAACCAGCTCAACCAGATTTTATTACAGGTGTAAATAATACTCAGGGAATGTAAGTGCGAGCCTCATTTTTTCTCCTTTTAATCCCTCCTCCCGCTGACATGTTGAAGGTCTGCTTAATCATCTAGCCCTTTCCTCCGAAATTCACAAAAGCTTCATCCACACTTACTTATTTTACAGGGATTTATACGAATGTCAGGAGGCACCTAGCAGTGCCCTACGGGTTTCATGGCCCCAGTGAAAAAACAAACACTGCTAAAGCCCAGATGTGACCCAGCAGTGCAGTTTAACCGGTTAGGAAGACAAAGCGGTAGCTTAGAAAGCCACTCCGGATATTTTTAGCCTGGCAGTGAAGAAGCTGAGCACTTTGAGCTGAAGAAAGGGCAGAAGTGAGGAGTGGGCTGGGGCACGATGAGCCTCAACACATGTGCGAGGGGTTTAGCCCATCCTGGCCCTGGGGAGCCGGACTTGGGGAGCCCCTGGGACCAGCACTTATGGTGGGGAGGCACGGTGGGAACACTGAGGATAATGATGACGTCTCCCAGGGGCGCTGGGGATGTGGGACGGAAGGGATAGGACCTGTTATGAGGAGAGGAGGCAGGGCCTCCCGGAGTTTGAGGGGTGCAGGAATGAAGGATGGGGGCGTGCAGGTAGGGGATCTCCAGGAAAGACGAGAGGGGGGCCCTAGCGAAGAGCGGCGGGATGCAGACGGTAGAAGTGCGCTTCTCGGGGGTGGGGGTGTGGCCCGGGGCTCCCCAGGGAGCGAACGCCTCGGTGCCGGGGTGAGGTGGGCAGGTCGGATCCCTCTCGCTCGCTCGCTGGCTCCGTCCCTCCAGTGCCGTGCCGTGCCGTGCCGTGCCGTGCCGTGCCG
>VXBA01005593.1:411582-422993 GCA_013399895.1 Serilophus lunatus | reverse complement strand
CCGCGCCCGGCTGCTGGCCGTGCTGCTGGCGGGGCTGCTCGGCGGGGCGCGGGGCTTCGGCGACGAGGAGGAGCGGCGCTGCGACGCCATCCGCATCGCCATGTGCCAGAACCTGGGCTACAACGTCACCAAGATGCCCAACCTGGTGGGGCACGAGCTGCAGGCGGACGCGGAGCTGCAGCTCACCACCTTCACCCCTCTTATCCAGTACGGCTGCTCCAGCCAGCTCCAGGTGGGTCGGGGCTCCGAAGGGACCTGGCTGCGTGGATGAGCTGGGGACGACACGCACCGGGACTGTCCGGTCCCCGGGTCGCTTGCTGTCCCCCGAGCATCCCAATCCTCATCCCTATCCCCTCAACTAAGTAGAAAACCAACCCGAAAGTCCCGCCGCCTCGCAGTGCCGCTCCTGGCTGGCTGGGAGGAGCACGGCTCACGCTGGGCGCAGGGACGGTGTCCCGGCGGTGTCCCGGCTGCCCGCGGCAAGGAGTGCCCGGCACAGCGCCGTATCCCCCACCCGCCCTCCCGCGGAGGCTGCGGCGGTTCCCGGAGCTTTTCCAGCCGCTGCCCTTCGTCCCGGCCGTAACCCCAGGTGCCGCGCCCGCTTCCATAAGGAACGAGCGGAGCTGGCTGCGAGGAGCTGTGGTAGCTCGGGACCTCCCTCCGGCAGCTTCACCGCTGAAGTTTCTTTCCCAAGCGAATGGCAGGATCCCTGTCCTCCCCACGGGCATGGATTTCATCAAACAAAACCCAGCTTGTTTCTCGGGGCAGAGTTCCCGAGTCAGCACGTAATTGCTCTCACGGTGTCATGTCGTCGAATTGCGATTATTCAAAAGATGAAAAAAACCTACAAGATTTTATTACCGTTGTAAATGTATACGTGACCTTATTGTAAAAGAAACGTATTCTTCTAGAAGAATCGTGAATCAAAGTAGTTTAATAGATGCTTTTTTTTCTATTTGTTTCTTGGCTGGAATATCCAGGCAATGCCCAGAACAAATATATGCGTTTAAGTCACTTTATTTTATTTTTTTTTAATTGCACCCTTGAGGTGCAAATCCCCTTGGCTAAATCCCACTTGCTTCATTGAAACTGGTGGGCTAAATTTACATGGAGCTGATCTAGGGAGTAAAACGTTCAGGCTTTGGCTTCAAACCACATTTGAACTGAAAGAAGACAACATTGTTATTTTTTCTCTTTTGTTTTTATTGTTCTTGGTTTATTTGTTTTATGCTGCTTCCTGTTTTTTAAGGCAAAGGACCAAATATTACTGCTAAAAAGGCAACCTCTCCCCCTTATATTTCAACTTGATTAATTTTCCCTGGACACACTTGTGATTTCTCTTTCTCTTTTCCAGTTCTTCCTGTGTTCAGTCTATGTCCCAATGTGCACAGAGAAGATTAACATCCCCATAGGTCCCTGTGGTGGCATGTGTCTCTCAGTCAAAAGAAGATGCGAACCTGTTTTAAAAGAATTTGGATTTGCTTGGCCAGACAGCCTAAACTGCAGCAAATTCCCACCCCAGAATGACCACAACCACATGTGCATGGAGGGCCCAGGAGATGAAGAGGTTCCCCTCCACAGCAAGACCTCCTTGCAGCCTGGAGAAGAGTGCCATGGCATGGGATCTAACTCTGATCAGTACATCTGGGTGAGGAGAAGCTTGAACTGTGTCCTGAAGTGTGGCTATGATGCTGGTCTCTACAGCAGGTCAGCTAAAGAATTCACAGATATCTGGATGGCCGTGTGGGCCAGTCTTTGCTTCATCTCAACTGCCTTCACAGTCCTGACCTTCCTGATTGATTCATCCAGATTTTCCTACCCAGAGCGCCCAATCATATTTTTGAGCATGTGCTACAATATTTATAGCATTGCTTATATTGTGAGGCTAACTGTGGGCCGGGAAAGGATATCCTGTGATTTTGAAGAGGCAGCAGAACCTGTTCTTATCCAAGAAGGTCTTAAGAACACAGGATGTGCTATAATTTTCTTGCTGATGTACTTTTTCGGGATGGCTAGCTCCATCTGGTGGGTTATTCTGACACTGACGTGGTTTCTGGCTGCAGGACTTAAGTGGGGCCACGAAGCTATTGAAATGCACAGCTCGTATTTCCACATCGCAGCCTGGGCTATCCCCGCGGTGAAGACCATCGTCATTTTGATTATGAGACTAGTAGATGCAGATGAGCTCACTGGCCTTTGCTATGTTGGGAACCAGAACCTGGATGCACTGACGGGCTTTGTCGTTGCTCCTCTTTTTACCTACCTGGTCATTGGGACTTTATTCATTGCAGCGGGACTTGTGGCCTTATTTAAAATCAGGTCTAATCTCCAGAAAGATGGAACTAAAACTGACAAACTGGAAAGACTGATGGTCAAAATTGGCGTCTTTTCAGTGCTGTACACTGTCCCAGCAACGTGTGTCATTGCCTGTTATTTCTATGAAATCTCCAACTGGGCCATTTTCCGCTATTCAGCAGATGATTCCAATATGGCAGTGGAGATGCTCAAAATTTTCATGTCCCTTCTGGTGGGCATTACATCAGGTATGTGGATCTGGTCAGCCAAAACTCTGCACACGTGGCAGAAGTGCTCGAACAGACTGGTGAACTCAGGGAAAGTGAAACGGGAGAAGAGAGCAGATGGCTGGGTGAAACCTGGGAAAGGGAATGAGACTGTGGTATGAGAAAAAGACAACACCCTGATGGACTGATGGCTGCTCTTCTGTGGAGGACTGATCATGTGTAAGCATTGCCATGTAAATGTTGGGAGTAGAGTAGGGAGGCAGTTACACAATCTGTCTCTGAGGGATGGAAAAAAAAAGCCTTAAAGAATAAACAGTAAAAAGATCATGCTGCAGCTACATTAGCCATAAACCGTGCTACCCAAAATAGGAGAGCCCCGAGAGGCTTTAAAGCTGTGAAAATGCCCAAATATGTTGTCTTCCTTCTTTTTTTTTTTTTCTTTTTTTTTTTTTTTAATAAAAGCATGATGCAATTACTGAAGTCTTTAGAAGCTGAAGGGCTGTAGCCCACAGGTGTGGGATGATACTTCCCTTTCATCATCTTATAACTCATGGAAGAAAGGCAGTCCAGGGCCAAATTCTGGGGTTATTTTGGGTCCAGTTATCAGAAGATGGAGCACCCATGAGCTCAGTGAGATGTCTTCTTTCTGAATTCAGTATTGAGAAGGAAGTGCCTGACAAGGATTGTGTCTTTATCCCCTGGGGAGTGACATTCCACAAGTCAGCCAAGAATCATGTCCTTCAACAGATAGTAAATGGACTTTCCAGGTCTGAGGTTTACCCATGATGAGTGGAATTTAGTGGGGTATTAGTGAGGATTATTCTTGAAGTCATCTGATGACCTAATAATGATTTCAACTCATTCTTTTTACCGTTTGTAACTTGGTCTGAATTGAGAATTGATTCTGCTTTGTGGGAATTTGGACCTTCTCGTGTCCCTTCCCACTTGAATTATTCTGTGGTTCTGTGAATCTAATTTTTTAAAAGCTTTACTCAAGGCCATTGTCAGATGCACAGGAGTCAGTGGAGAGTGGGAAAGTGTATGGTCTTCTGCATCAATTATCCATTATCCATCTGCCTCTGTTCCTGTCCCTTCAGGTGCTGCTGCTATTTCCAGCAGACTACTTTATTCTGCTGCATGTAATAGCTTTAAATAAAGTCTTGCAATATAATGTTCCTTCCTCAAAGAGAAAAATGAGTTGAGGATGCCTTCAAACAATGGCAGTTTTCTCTAAGTAAATCTACCTGTCTCTCTCTGGAGACTCATTGCATGAAGCAATTAAGTCTGAGTATATTTCATTCAGTGCGATGATATCTCTGCAGACGCCAGTCTGGGGAGAAGGGAAATGTTAAGTTTTTTGGCAACTTCATGTTCACACAGATCAGTTGTATAATTATGTGTGTCAGTTGCAATTAAAAGAACATTCTCAGCCCGTGACATTGCAGTGCAGCTGAGTGCCTCACAAGGATGCTTTGACTGTTCACTGACAGCTATGGAGAGATTTTTTTAAATATATACTTGCACACAGAGTGCAAGCAGGCATTCAGTCCTCAGGAACAACAAAGACCTTTCCTGTTTTTATAAAGGGATCCAACAGAAGAGATGCAACTTCTTGATGAATAATGTTATTTCAAAGCATATGTTGAGTTTTCTTATCCTTTTATTTGAGGAGGCATCAGCTTGCCCTCAGGGGGAGCTTGAACCTAGTGTTGGGGCTTGTTTGGCTAATAAGAAAGGTGATGCAAACAGAAATATCCCAGAAGCACTTAAGTGAACACTGTTCTGATTTTTTTATCCCTTTGAAAGAGCTTTGGTTTTATCTATGTGCCCTAAACTTTTACTTAATTTGTTTCTGTGAACCTGGTCAGCTGCAGAACATCCCCCATAGTGTCCCAACTCCCATGGCCTTCAAGGACAGCTGAGTACAGATTCTGCTTTATTAAAGTACTTGCTTTTCACACAGGTGCCCATGTGCTTCCCAGACCACAGTTCATTCCAGCTCTGGAAGTGAACACTAATCCGTCCAAGCTTGTATTGTTTCAACATCAGTGTCAAAACATGTGTTAGAGTACTCTTTTTTTTTTTTTTTAAACAAGAAACCAGACCCCAAACAAACCCTAATGGTAGTCTTTGAGGTTGGACTCCCTCTCCAGCAGAACAAGTGACAACACATTTTGCTCAAGACAAAATCATGGTCTTGACCAATGCCACATTCCAGCTAGGCCTTTTTATCCTCTCTGTAAAGTCTCTTGCTACTAGTGTTGTGTTTGGATCTGGTTATGTCCTTGTGGATAAGCAGTTCTAGAAGTATGAGACCGTCTGATGTCTGAGCTTCTCCATCGTGCAGTCTTTCTGCTGGTGCAGCGAGAAATGTAGTCAGCAGCTATGTGTTGGCTTTTAAGGACTGAGGACGCAAACTGAGCCTTTTTTTGTAACCTAGTATTAGGCTGTGCCAAAGCGTCGTGTTCACTCAAGTGTCCTTCACTCTGAAACACTTTGGATACTTTCCTGGCTGATACAACCCGTGTTTGACTAGACTGATTCAATAAATGGCATTTTTAACCATGTTATTTATACAGAAGTGAATGTTGAGTAGTACTTTGTTGTCAAATCTTTGCCTCTGCCTGTGACCCTGTGAACTGTGACAGAGGTATGCTCGTGGTGATGAAAGACAATGTGAGTTGGATGAGGATGTCACTGTGTAGCTTTATGAGGGACCTGGGGGAATATTCCATAAAAGCACGTGAGGGACTCAAATGCTATGGGAAGGAGGTGGGCTGGGGGGAAACACCAGCTGCTATTCCTGAAGAAACATCTTTCCCCAGAAGTCAAGGGAATGCTCTGCTGACTCAAAGTGGAATTAGTTGTTGCAGCCATGAAACCATTCCATAAATGTATTCACTCATATGCATTTACCTTGCTTCCCTTTGTTGCTGTATGAGTGGGAAGTCACAGCAGGTAGCCTTAAAACTGGCAGCTGTGAAGAGTGGGTATCAGCAACTCTTACGCTCTCTCATTTCAATGTTGTTATGAATTTAGAGCTAAAACTGGCGTGACTAATCCTGTCTTGGAAATGCAGTTGCTGTGGTTGAACAACTAGAAACTTTACACGTTCCCTTCGATTGCGCAGTCCCTGCTCCCATCTCCCCCTTCAGTGTGCGCTCTTCTCACTGCAAGTTTTGGAAGTATCTGCCAAAGAGGTACAATCTTAGCTCTTAAATGAAATGGGTAAGTTAGCTCATTTTTCTGAATTTTAAGGAAATAGACACTGATTATTTTGGGGTGTACAGAAGATATATCTACTTCAATGTATGTACTGTAAATTTCTAATTTATCACTGTAAAAAAAAAACCAAAACAACTTTGCTATTTAATTTTTATATCAAAATAAAACTTTAACCTCTGTGGATAACTAAAGAATTCCTGGCAGGCCTCACGTTTTTGGTGAGTTTGTTTCTTAAACTGGCCTCAGCATTGTTGGAAGTATTTTTTCCCCTGAAGGAGGAAGGACTGAAATGCTCATGCTGCAGATGCTTTGATTGGGTTAGTCCAGCATGATCTGAATCTAAATGTGCGGTGTGAGGAATAACTGAGAACAAGACATCATTGGGCAACAGTGAAAGTATGTTTGTGGTTCTGCACATGGGGTGGACAGAAACCCCTTGAAAGACAGCACACAGGTCCCACGTTCTGGCTGGTGATGCAGGTGGAGCTTTGGGTTTATCTGAACATGTCCCCAGATCCCAACGGGAGGGCAGGATGGAAGCACAGCCAGCCGCTGCTCTAGCACTGCTGTGATGTGGCTCTTGAAAAACACCTCCTGTAAGGCTCCCTTTTAGTTCAGGAATTATGGAATATGTGCTTCCAGAGATGCACTGAGCATTCAGATTAAAGAATGTATGGTGGAGGAGAGCAGCATCACCACCTGCCTGTTCCCTACATATATGGGTGATATTAGTGGCTTTTAGAAGGGGCAAATTCTAATCTTAGTAACGTGCTTGAAATGAGTTTGCTCCTATGGGTGATTTCAGTGATTTCAGCCCTTCAGAGAACAGATTCAATGAATGCCTACGTTTTCCAGCAATGGTTTTCTGAAAAAATAAGCTTATTAATGCTTCGCTTTTCATTTCTGTACATGTTTGGGATGTATGGTGACAGCAAGGGGTTCATTTTTGTAGGCATCCCTCACCAGTTTCTCTGGCACTGATAGGACAAGTTGTGATATTAGTCATCTAAACCCACTTAATTGTCTCCATGATGAAACATTCTATGTGTGGGATAACTTAATTAGCACAATGTTATTCTAATAAGAACCTAAATCAGACTAGAGTGGATAATAGTGAGGATGTGCTATAAAGAAGACAACAGGAAATATCACCTGTATATCTGTAGCTAATCAAGGTTTAGAGAGCAGCATCTAAAACTGGTAATTACAAGTGATTTGCTCATGCCTTTGGCAGCTCATCACTGTAATGTTCTCACGTTGTTGATTAATGAGATCTTTGATACTTATCATAAGGAGTCTTTTATAAAGCTACTGGTAACTATAGCAAACATAAAAGAGCTTCTGGGAGATGGAGCAGAATCACCCTCTTCTTCACACCACCAGAGAACATCAGGCGTGGTGTCTGAGATGGTGTTGTCTGCTCCATGTCTCTTATGACTGCTTGTCTTTGCACATGTACCTCACAAAAAGTGTTTCAGAGCATCACCTATGAAGTGGCAAGGGATGTCTGGAGTCGCTTTGAATGGTGAACAACCTCTCCAAACCACTGAGATGGCAAATCAGCTCGTGTTTGCCTGTTGTGGGGAGTATGTATCTGCATAAAAAATTCACAAAATTTAGCCTTCATGAAGACTTTCTGTGTTTGTTTTGCTGTTTGGGCTTGGGGTTTTTTGCTGGGTTGGTTTTGCCTTATTTTGTTGTTTTGGGTTTTTTTTAAACTGTCTTTAAAGAAAGCAAATGTTAGGGAGTTTGTAGCAAAGGAGACCAGAGTTTTGCTGCCAGAAATCAGGAGCAGCCTAAGCTCTAGTAATGTAAAAATGCATCACAAGACCCTGGCTTCAGTAGTGGAGTTTCCAACACACCTCCTCCATCCTCAGCCACTCATTCCCATAACAACACTGCGTTTCATCTCCTCTTCACTTTGCCAGTGCAACTACTTGTGGTGTGGCTCTGCAAAGCACGTCAGGAAAAAGATCTTGGTTGAAAATAACCAACAAAGTTTTTTTGCTTTGTTTTATGATGGAGGTTTAATTTTAACTTGGATCATGCCAGGGGTCTTGTGGCAGGCACACTCAGAACTGTACTGGTGCAAGTGAGGCACCAGGACCTGTCACTGGAGCAGGGATCTGGCTTATACTGCACCTGCAAGCATTATCCTGTAGACCTGCTCCCCAAGCTTTCTTGCACCATCATCCCGCTCAGGCCAGAACAATGTCTGCCTGCAGGGTTGTAGGAATGGATGAGAGAGAATTGAAAACTACCTGACCATTTCCAGCTTCCCCAGCCTTAGCTAAAACAGCAAAGCCTTCAGTAGGGCTGTTGGTAACTCCCTAAGTATGATTCTTTAACTGAGATGACAGTCCAGCTGTGAACTGCTCACCTATAGGTGAACACCTCCGTAGTAGCTGTGTCACTAATGGTCCATACTGCCTTTTTTGTCACACTCAGACTAATTGGCTCATAATATAGGCCAGGAGTTTGTAGCCTATTTCTCAACCTATGATGTTTTAGCCACACTGCCAAATATTAATGTAGTTGTGTACAAAGCAAAGCACGTCTTTGTGCTTGCAAAGCCAATGCTGGCTGCAAGAGAAATGATGCAGAGCATGATCCAGGCTGTAGCTGTGTTGTGCCATCCTGCTGCACCTCGCCAAGAGAAATGGACAAGAGGATAGGAGAAGGTCAGGCAGCTTCTAGCTGATGCTGAGCTGGTATTGTGTATCACTACTATTTTCTGCAGCTAGGAAAAGATTTCTGAACAAAGGTCCTGCACATCCTGGCAGATTCCAGCTGTTGTAACAGCTTTGTGTTGTTAGAGACCAGGTGTTTTGTTTTATGCTCTGGGAACAGCCTACCAAACATTCACCACGGGGCTGGAAGAACACAAAGGTGGCTTAGAGGGTAGTGGCAGCAAAGGAGAACTCACATGCAAAGGTATTAATGGGACACTGTTGTTCTCTTTTCCTAGTTTTTGGGGGGAGCAGGGATCTCCCGTGTGCCAGATGTTAGGTTCAACACCAGAGGAAACATATTAAACTCCAAAGACAAATATTGTTGCATTGTAAAGTTTACTGTAATTTGTAACTTTGATTTTGTTGGCATGTTCTCCTGCCAGAAACAAAAGGGCTTATTAATTAGATCAGTTTCAGAGGGCTCAGGGAAGGGAGACTTTAATTTAATTTTGTCCATTTTTAAATCAATGGTTTAAAATACTGAAAAAAACCCCAAACCAAACCAAAAACCCCAAACAATTACCTTGTTGATATAAATATCTTCATTTTATATTTCCATCAGCATTTAGCTCGTTTCCTGTCTCTTTCTTTCATTTCCTGAGTTTTCTCTGAGGAAAGGAAAAACATCCTTCCTGCAAAATAGATGCAATCGTTCTGCAATCTGCTTATGCTATATTAAGTTTTAAAACATTATTATGCAGAGAAACAGCCTGACAGTAAATGTTTTAATGGATGAAGTGTTTTCTTCCAAAGCAACTCATAGATATTCTCACTCAAGTACTTGGTAGGGGATGATAAGAGGAGTGCCAAGGAAAAGCAGAAACTATGGGTTTTTTCAGGGAGTTTTGCTTTGAAGCAAGGAATGGCTGACATCTACTGGCAGCTGAACACTGGCCCCAGCTGCTCAATGCCGTTCCCAGCCCTACTCCCTGCTTGTGTCCTGCCATTTCTGGGCAGATCTACTTTTCGTAGCAGGCTGAGGCATAAAGTGTGAACTGCTGCCTGCACCGTGGCCCTGACTTCTATTGCATTGCTCCCACGAGGGCTGGTACCTCCTTGGCACAGTCAACAGCATCATAGACCTTCATAGAATGACAGAACCATTTGGGTTGGAAGGAACCTTTAAAGGTCATTAGTCTAATTTCCCTGCAATGATCAGAGACAGCTTCAACTAGGTCCGGTTGACCAGAACTGTGTCCAACTTGGCATTGAATGTTTCCAGGGATGAGGCATCTACTATGTCTTTGGACAACCTGTGGCAATGTCTTATCACCCTCCTGGCTTCTAATGTTGAACCCCTTACACAGATGTTCAGAGATAAAGATGTGCAGCAACGGAGGACCATCCACCTCTCCCTCCATCAAAGCTCCAAATCAGCGTATGGAGAGGTGAGAGAAAAGGCACCTCAGCTGCTGGGGGTGAAGGCTCTGTCCAGCAGCACATCTACCAGCTCTGGGCTATATAGGATAGTTTGTACCAAGTGCATTAGCTAAGGAAATCACAAGCTCACCCTCTGTTTATTAAATTGAAAGAGGTGAGATTAAATATTAGGAAGAAAATCTTTACTGTGAGGGACAGTAATGTGGTGAGGCACTTGAATATGTTGCCCAGAGAAGTTATGGATGCCCCATTCCTGAAAGTGTTCAAGGCCAGGTGGGATGAGGCTTTGAGCAACCTGTCTGGTGGAAGGTGTCTCTATGATGCTATGATTTTATTAATATCTCCTTCTTGCTCAGCCCTGGGCTCAAGACTGGTGTGGTTACAGGAGGATTGATAACAGTGCTCAAGGAGAAGAGAAAAAGACCTGGTGAAGTAGAATGCCTAAAAGGGCTGATGGAGCATCTGTCCCCGACTGTGGTGAGGAAAGCTGCTCTTGGCAGAAGCCATCAACATGTATAGTCCAAAAAGGTCATTTGAAAGACTTAACAAGATCTCTTCCTTGGCCTCGCACTATTTATGTTTGTAAGAAAAACACCCGGGGGAGCACAGCAGAAAAGAAACCCTGCAGCCTGGGATGACAGTCTTTTTTCTTTCTGATGCCATTTGGCAGTGGTGGGAAAGGCTATTAGCCCCAGGAAGAAAGCAAAAAGCATTTTCAGAGTCATGCACAAGAGTATCTTGAAAGCCAGGGGCAGAGGCACCAAGTGTATGAAAGTTATGACAAACAATAATACCGTTCCCCTCTCAAAGCAATCATGTTTCTATAACTGTGGCCTGAGCAAAGCTGAAAGAAGTGAGGAGACATCCTTGCCTTCCTGGAGAATGGTTTTATAACCAAAGCAGGGAAAGGGGCAGGCCTTATCCTGAGACACCAGTAATTCACCCTGTCAGCACCAGCAAAGCTGGCCCTCAGTTTGTCATGGGATGAACTGGGTTTCACTTTTGTGAGCTTTCAAGGTCCCTCCCTCTCCAAAATGCCTGAGACCAGCGCCTGCCTCTGCCAGAGCTCCACCACCTTCAGGATGCATAAGGACCCTGCACCAGACCACATCCCTTCCTCCATTGCTTCTCAGTATATCAGGTGCTTTTTCTTATTTTGACTGTGAAAAGTCAAGTCTAAGAGACATGGCTCCTAGCCCAGTCCTCTTCTCTTGAGTGGCCTTTCCAGTAGCTGCCCTCTGCAGATCCATGACTCCCTTCCACAGCCTGGGCTCCTGGCAGGAGTTGGGAATTTGCAATCCCATTCCCAAATCTGCTACTGAGCTGCTGCCTCACATCACACAGAGGATGATCCAGCCATGGTGAACTAAGAGAGAGTAGGATCCAGGAGCTGCCATGGCTTTGGGATATGAGTGATGATTAGAGAAGAGGAAAGAAAGAAAAAGAAAGAGAAAGAGAAAGAAAAAGAAAAAGAAAAAGAAAAAGAAAAAGAAAAAGAAAAAGAAAAAGAAAAAGAAAAAGAAAAAGAAAAAGAAAAAGAAAAAGAAAAAGA
>VXBA01005593.1:384301-411236 GCA_013399895.1 Serilophus lunatus | reverse complement strand
AAGAAAGAAAGAAAGAAAGAAAGAAAGAAAGAAAGAAAGAAAGAAAGAAAGAAAGAAAGAAAGAAAGAAAGAAAGAAAGAAAGAAAGAAAGAAAGAAAGAAAGAAAGAAAGAAAGAAAGAAACTAACTCAGGAACAAGAAGTAATGATAAAAACATTGAAAGGGACATTCCCATGACACAAATGTATGGCACAACCATGCAAATCCTATTTCTTCTTTAACACATGAGGACAGACATATTAATTTCTGTCATTTCATGAAAAAAGGGGAGTTTAAATTATTCTACATAATGTGACTATATATTTATTTGTAACAACTGTCTCATCAACTTTCCTGAACAACTTTAGCACATCAACAGGAAAACTTTGATTTACTTTCAATTTGTCTTCAAAGTGTTCTGATTTTGACTCTTGATTCAAAGTATTTCAATGTAAATTTTGTGGCAATAAATATAATTTGATTGATTACTCCCAAAATATTCACTCTAAAATGAAGTGTTTGCTCAGTGACCAGTCTCAGAGCATTCTGAAATCATAGTGGGGGGTGTTCACTCACTTAATGGATGCCTGGCTGGTGAGCGGGAGGGAGGCCTCAATAAATCATTTCTGACATTAACCTTGCAGAAACAAATTCCCAAGAGTATTTGTATTAGTTCTGTGGCCAGTGCTTGTGCAAACACTGCTGGACAGAATTCACATCATTATCTTTCTGCGTCTAGTTTTGCAAACAATAGTTCGTCATTGACACTTCCAGACAAAGTCAATGGGACAGGCAGGAAGGAAGGAAAATGCACTTTGCTTATTCAAACAACAGTTAGTGTGTTGTTGGAAATATGCATGAAACATTCATAACAGATTTGAGGGTTAATAAATAAAATAAAAGAGGGCATGCACTAGATTAAACAGTGGAATAGCATATTTTATTTGTGTAAGTAAGCAGAATGTTCCAAATGTGCAATTTCTGTATGTTATTTTTAGTGTCATCTTTATCTATGCCATGAAATTTTCCCTACAATTTGTTGTTTAGCGTAGTGATTATGAGGTTAAGCTGATATAGGCCAGATCTTCTTGGTCTATCATGAGAAATAGTTGGATATGAAAATCTCTGTTTCTGAGGACGGATACAGCAAGTTGGTAAGTAGCAAGTGCAGGGTACGTATCTATACAAATATATATACACACTTTTTTTGTATTTTTGATTTAAAAGTTCTCCTAATGATAACCTTGTGCAGAATTGCCATATTCTCTTCAAAAACAGCAAAGCCTCTAACTGCCAGAGCTCTAGTGGAACATCATTCTGCAAGGATACAGATCTGCTTGTATTTGTGCTGTCAAGAACTGTAACTCTTGGCTGAGCAGCACTGCCTGAGCTCTGCCACCACATGAACATGTCACATCACCGTTGCAAATGACTAGCTAACTGATGTCTCACCAGTGCTAGAGGTCGACTTTTAATTGCTGTTGGTTTCTAAACAGAAAGTCTTTTCTAATAGTGAGCCCTGAAAACTCATTTTTAGATTCTGAAGACTAACAGAATGCTTCCCAGACTTGGATTTAGACTTTAGATGTTCTATCATCAGAGCCAGGGAAAGCTTTATTTCTCTATAACCCATGATGTCACTCCCTTGGAGTAAGGTGCAAAAGTCGTCTCTGACTTAGCAGAGCCCTCAGTGAACTGCTGCAAACCCTCGTTAATAAACCACTGCACTTTCCTGACTGCTTCTGTAACTTTTGCCACATGTTCAGCTCCTCAGCAAGGGGTTGGTTCAATGATTTCAGGGGTCCTTTTTCCACAAAGATAGATTAAAATTCTGCCTTTGGCAAACTAGTGGGAAAACTTCCCCAGTATTTTTAACAGGTGGTTCTTCCCATATCACCAGACTCAAAGTACCTTGGAAACATGTTATTTTTACCTGGCAGAAAGGTGAAACCAACTAAATGAAATGTGAGAAACGAACATGTGGGCTCAACAGACCTCACTGCCCACTAAGCTGCTATTACTCATTTGTCAAGGCAGTTGCAGTGGGAGGGAAAGGAGTGATTTTTTTTTCCCCTTCTGGGAACATCAGTCTGGAGAAAACAACCCCTCTGAATCTGCATTCATCATCCAGCAGCAGAGCCAGGGCAGCCCCATACCATCACCACCACTGGACTCTCTCCAGTATGTCCCTGCACTGGGAGAGAGACCAGCAAAGTGCCACAAAGATGATACAAGGAATTAGAGCACCTCTCCTGTAAGGAAAGGCTGAGAACTGGGACTGTTCAGCCTGGAAATGAGAAGGCTCAGGAGGGGTCTCGTCTGTGTATATAAATACCTGAATGGAGGATGAAAAAATGATGGACCCAGACCCTTTTCAGTGGTGGCCAGTACCAGAGGCCATGGCATAAAACTGAAACACTGGAAGTGTCACCTCAGTATAAGGAGGCACTTTTTTTTTTTACCCCTCACCAGATCAGACTGCAAGAGCTGCAAACTCAAGGTGTTTCTAATTTCTGAGCAGCCCCTTTCCTTTGGTGGCCACAGACTGGTTCAGTACCCTGTGTAGCCTCCACCATGCCTGAGAGAACAAGTAGAGGGAAACAAATTGGCAGTCAGCAGCAGCCTGCATCATGTCTTGAAAATCTGTGGAGATCTGAAAACTGAATATGATCAAATCCTCTTTTCCAGTTAGCATCCATCATGATCCTTTTTCCTTACATTAATCCAAGAATGAGGAAAAATGAACCAGTTTTTCTGTCAGTTTAGCTATGCATAAGCAGTATTGTCCTACAGGCAAGAGCACAGGAACCTTATCCTGTCCTCTCTACAGAGGAAACTAAGAGGTACATTCCTCCAAGTCCTAGGATACTTGGACTTTATTAAATGCTGTAAATGTTCAGTTTGATGGATTGTGTAGAAAGCTTTTCTGTTGAAACAACTGAAGAAGTTGTTCCTCAGGAGTGAAAAAAGCCTTTTTGCAAGGCACAGGCCTGACTGCTTGGATAGAGGAAAAGAATTTGTCAAATAAAGTAAGAATGCCTGGAATTTCACCTAGTTTCAGAGTTTGCAAGTGGAGTCTGCAAGCAGAGAGAAACTGCTTGGAGATGCTCCCACCTCTGTCTCTTTGCTGTCTGTAATCCCAGCTCAGTGGCATTCATCTCCAGCCATCCTTTGGGTCCTTGTTCTCTTGACACTTTTGAAATTACAAAGGCAATGGTGTAAGTTCTGACACGGAAAGACACTTGTAAGTCTTAAAAATTAAGACAAAAATTGTCAAGAGAAGTTTTGATTCCTCCTGATGCAGCTAAAAGAAAACAGGATTTGAAGAATAGGAATCTTTGGTATAGCTTGATTCAGTGTAGGTTTGGAACTATTTTCTCCTGGTTTAAGTCTAAGGGCTGAGTGTTTGTTAGATTTGGGCTGCTAATACCCTGCCCAAGGCAGATAGGACCTCACTTGGTTGCTGGTGAACCAAAGGCAAAAATGTGTTAGGCTCTAAAACCTGCATCTGCTCACTGAGAGGTGGCACCAGCTAATGGGTGAGCTGATACATATTCCTCTACCTGTTCAGTTCCAGCAGCATGAATGTGCCCTGTGCATTGGCTCTGGGCAGATAAAGGGCCTTTGATAAGCGGGCTGGCCTGACAGCTGCATATGGTGCACTTTGTCAAGCTTCCAAGCTCACAACTGACTCATTTTATTCTCGTTTTGCTCTCGGTGTGAATTGTGCCTCAGCTTGTTCCTCAGTTTGCTGGCATTTTCACAATGCCCCTGTGAAAATTCATTCTCAAGCTATTCTTCCTCCCTTTTGCCCTCATGCTTTTTAACTACATTACTCAATGCAATTTCTGGGCCTTTCCAGAGAAGGTTATGAGGCACCTGCTTAGCAGGGCCATCCTACACAGAGAGCCAGAAGGAGATACTTTAAAAGATATTCAAGACCGTGACAATCTGTTACATGAAGACTTCCATAGACTGTCTCTGAGGCTTCCAAAGGTGTAACTCCCTTCTCACATGGGGGGGCTAAGATCTTGTTCTCTGCTGCTGAGGATCTGCCAGCTTGATCATCTCCTGCCAATACATGGCTGTCGACTTTTATATTGGTCCAAAATTCCCCACCCCCAGCCTTCTTCCTATGCCTAGTCCTAGGCCTTGTAAATCTTTCACCACATTAACTCAGTCTCTACTGTATACTTACAAAGGTTTGTGACCTCTACCTGTAGTCAATCATTCCCCATGGTCTAATTTGTCTCTTCACCCACCACAGTACCTCCATCACAGTGCCTTTGGCTGTAAATGATTTACCCAATGCTTGCAGAGGACTGAATGTATCCCTCAAAGCATGCACAGTTCACTTGCAGTTCTGCTCTGGTTTAGACTTCCCAGATTTTCTGATGTCTCACGCAGATCTCCTTGCCCTTGGTTGCGTCAGCACTCACTTCTGATCTTCAGTACAGCGGGTAATTGGCTGTGTTGGAAAGGTTCTGGACATGTACATATAAATGCACAGTGGGCAATAGCTCATATGAATGGAGGAGCATTGAGCACTGGCATACAGTTCTGGGAGGCTGCCCTGTTTAGTATTGTAGAATCCTAGAATCATTTAAGTTAGAAAAGACTTTTAAAGTCATCAGGTCTAACATTAACCCAGCACTGCCAAGCCTACCACTAAACCATGTCCCTAAGCACCATATCTATACTTTTTAAGTAACTCCAGGGACAGTGACTGCACCACTTCCCGGTGCAGGCTGTTTCAGTGATTGACCAGACTTTTGGTATGAATTTTTCCGTAACAGCCAGTCTAAAACTCCCCTGGAACAACTTAAGGCCATTTCCTCTTATCCTATCTCTCATTACTTGGGCAAAAAGACCAAAGCCCACTTGGCTACAACCTCCTTTCAGGTGGAGGTAGAGAGTGAGAGGGTTCCCCCTTACCCTCCTTCCTCCACGCCGAACATCCCCAGCTCCTTCGGCTTCTCCTCACAAGACTTCTGCTCCAGACATTTCACCTGTTCCATTGCCTTTCTCTGGATACATTCCAGCACCTCAATGTCTTTTGTACTGATGGACCCAAAACTGAACACAGAATTCGAGGTGAGGCCTCACCAGTGTCACGTACAGGGGGACAGTCACTGCCCTGGTCCTTTGGGCTACACTATTGCTGATACAAACAAGGATGCCCACCTGGGCACACTGCTGGCTCGTGTTCAGTCACTATCAATCAGCACCCCCAGATCCTTTCCTATCAGGCAGCTTTCCAACCACTCTGCCTCAGGCTTGTAGCAATGCCTGAGGTTGTTGTGACCCAAACAGACCTATGGTAAGAAACGCAACCAAGACCTCGAGAGAATGTCTTGTCTCTGTCTATGGCTCATGTGCAGCTCTTCATCCAGCTGTCAAACTAGAAGTGAAGAGGTTTAGATAAATATTAGGAAGAAGTTCCTTACTCTGAGGGTAGCGAGACACTGGAACAGGTTGCCCAGAGAAGCTGTGGATGTCTCATCCCTGAAAGTGTTCAAGGTCAGGTTGGATGGGGCCCTGAGCGACCTGGTCTAGTGGAACTTGTCTCTGCCCATGACAGGGGGAAGGGAACTAAATGATCTTTAAAATTCTGCTTTACACAAACCGTTCTGTGATTCTGTGATCACAGCATCTGACCAAAACCAGGGGTTTAGAACCCACTCTAGATGTCTGCAAACTACAAGTTTAATGTTTCACTTTCGAGCACTGCTGCATCTAAGTCCCTTAGTTTTTCCCCTTGTTTTAGAACGCCTGGATGAGATTTCCAACAGAAATGTCTACTGTTACACTCTGTAATGGAGTTTAGTACATTAAAATAATATTTTAGGAGGATAATCAAGACCAGCAGCTCATCTCATTGCTGGAAAAATTAATGTAATACTAGGGATAAGACTCTGGAAAGTAAACCACCCACTGTGATAAACAAACTGCCTGATGAAAAGAAAACCTACAAGTAAAAGTTGTTTAGTTTATTGTCCACATTGTCTGAGCCTAGGATTAAGTTACAGGTCAGAAATACTATCACAGCACTCACTGCCTGACAAAACTGCAGAGACTTGAGGACACATGCACACAAAAGCCAGGAACCATGTAGAACATCCTCAACTTTCTTAGACCAAGCCTGAGCACAAACTTTTTGACTGGGTGGAAGACCATAGGTTATTGCAGAGGCTAGTGTGTATTTTAGAACCAAACTCAGCATCTACCATCATCATCTAAACTGGTTTCAACGTGTGCAGACAGATTTCTGAGTGGTTGCCATGTGCTAGCTGCAGAGGGGCCGGCTCTCAGCAACTGTCAGACTGTGCATCACGAGGGTGACACCGGGAAACAGGATTCCTCAAAAGCCTGGCAGAGAGTCTGAGCAGAGAAAAGATTCCTTAAATATTTGGAGATCCTTTGAAAATGTGTTCTGATGCTTCCATTGGCGTTAAAGAAAGTTGTGCCCTTTCCCTGTACCTGGTGGGCTCTGAAAGCCTGTGAGGCGGTCCCTGAGGACTGTGGAAGCAGCTCCTGGCTGTCCGAGACTTCGCGTGTGTCACCACTAGGTGTCACAGCTGTCCTACAGAAACCACCCTGCCCCACAGCCCTGGAAGCAGCGAGGGTACCTTGCTCTTGGGCGCTGACAGAAGCCACACAGTCCTGATACAACCCTGGGGAGGAGGCAGAGCCCGTGTCTGGCTGTATCCTGCCTCCATGGAGGGGATCAAAGGTGGGAGAGTAAGGGTGTCACCAGAGCCATGTGCTGGCTCAGTATAACATGCTAAGGACAGGAGATTGGAGGTGCAGGAATGACATTTCAGATTGACTTAAAAAAGCATATTCATAAGGCAAAACGTCTTCTAAACAGAGTCCATATTCCCTGGATGTCTCAGTGTACGGTCTGTGCACATGCTTCAGGAAAATTTAGTATTTCTTTCGGGTGTCTAATGGGTCTTGCAGCCGGTGCTTCTGGTTAAGTTTCACACATGTCCTACAATGGTGTTACTAAGAGTCTCAAACACTTTCTTTTTCTGTGGTGTATTTTCCAAAAGTGGTTTTCCCCAGTTGATGTTTAAGCACTGGGTGCTGGTTTGGGCTGGGATACAGATAATTTTTTCCACAGTAGTTGATATGGGTCTGTGGTTTGGATTTGTACTGCAAACAGTGTTGATAATTCAGGGATGTTTTAGCTACTGCTGAGCAGGGCTTACAGAGCATCAAGGCCTTTTCTGCTTCTCACCCCACCCTACCAGCTGGGGGGCTGGAGATGCACAAGGAGCTGGGGAGGGACTCAGCTGGAACAGCTGACCCCAGCTGACCCAAGGGATATTACAGATCATATGGTGCCACATTCATCAGATAAGGCTGAGGGAGAAGAAGGAAGTAGGAGATATTTAAAGTCATAGAATTGTCTTCCCAAGTCATCATTACATGTGATAGACTCCTCATGTCCCGAACATCTGCCTGCTCATGGGACGTTGTGAATGAATCCCTTGTTTAGCTTTTGCTTTGTCTATTAAACTTTTTTTATCTCAATTCATGAGTTTTCTCACTTTTACTCTTCCAGTACTCTTCCCCATCCCACCAAGCAAGGGTGAGCAAACAGCTGTGTAGGACTGAGCTGCTGGCTGGAGCTAAACCGTTAAACCATGGTACTTTGTGTCTCCAGAAAAGGAAAAGTGATGAATGCTTTACATACTGTAATTTCTACCCAGATCATAAATCTACCATTGCAGAGAAATGGTCTTTAAAAGCATTGCTGTATGAGGTTTATATCATCCTGTTCAGCCAGGCTTTTGCTGGGGATTTCATACAGCTAAACTGTGTCTATCAGAAAGGAGGCAGCTCAAACATTTATTCTATGCCTGAAACATCCTCTGCCTTGCTAACAAGCATCCCACAGGTCTCTTACTCTCTTCTAGCACCGTCCACGTGCTCACATTCAAGCAGCCTCTCTGTTTATTTTTCTACTGCTGGAGCTGGGATCACCCTCTCTGGGAGGTCATGTGGATCAGCTGCTTCCCATTGTGATATGCTTCATTAGTAAAGCTTTTTTTGGGGGTCTGCTTTCAAGATGACATGTGGGAAATGTTCACCACCTCCCAGTAATGTAAATTAATAGCAACTGAGCTGTATGAGAGATTGCCTGTGAGCTGCTCAGCAAAGACAATCCTGCAGCATATGTCAAGAGTCATTAACACATCAGCTGCAGCACATCCAACATTCTGAAAAAGATTTAGGAGGGACTAATCCCTCCAGAGGCAAAGCTCTGTTGGCCTTTTGCAGAGTTACATCATGGGTGAATTTAGCCTCTATTGTCTAACATCAGACAGACTTGGCACCAGAAAAATAATGATGACAATAGCAGATGAATTTGACATGGCTGGGTATCACTCGTTCCCATCCTCCCATCAATCCAGAGGGAGTTCCTGAGCCCATTCTGTTATCAGACAGTATTCAGATAACTGAAGTCAGCACACGGAGCTCACAGTGGACAGCTTCTGACATAAGCCTCTATAAGGCAGTCTAATAGCTTTTCTGTCATTTTCTGACAATTTCATGAAATGCAACATCATTTTTACTTTCACTCTGAAAGTCAGTACATGGGCTCACCGCTGTGGTTCACTGTGATTTGGAGTACAAGGACAGGAAGCGTGAAACAAAACCAGAAAGGAGGCTGTCATTTCGTGATGCAAGCAAAGATTGCATTCAGCTTCATTAATTTGTGCTTGCATTTATGGCATTTTTTCAAGAGCAGCAGTTTGTGAGAGGAGGTCTGGTGCCTTTATCAGAGAATGTAACACTGGTTTGGGTGTGACTCACAGTCTTATTAAGGGGTAACCATCAGCTAGTCACTTAATCTCACTGCATCTCCAAACATCACTCCTCCTTTCCACCTTTTTATATGGCAGGCTGTCTTTTCATTTCTGCCTGTTCAGTGCCTGGTAAAGTCTCAGCTAAGGCCATGAAGTGCATCAGTGATCTGATAGAAGCACAGCAAACTCCTCTGATTTGGAAACACTGGTGGGCGTTTGTGTCATATGGTGCCAGTGCACCAGGTCACTATCTTTGTGTGAAAACAAAAGAGTTTGCAAATCTATTTGGATGACTTCACATGGGAAATGCACAAAAGGATAGGAGAAATGAACAGAACTTGCTGTACTCCAGTTAGGGAATAAATTGTCAGAAGTCTGCAATTAAACTTGCAGAAGGAAGCCTTCTGGGATAGGGTTGCTTTCTATATGGAGCATTTGACAGTTAAAATTTAAGTCTATTGAACTTTGCTACGTATTTTGCTATGTGTTTCTTTTCACTTATGAGACATACAGTTAATTTTACTTATTTATAAATGTCAGCTGTAGCTTAAGAAAAGATTTAAAAAGCAGAAGTTAGGAACTGATGATGTTAAACTTACCTGTCTACAAGAAAACTCAAAAAAATATTTAGGAAGAAATGAGTTTTGCATGTGGACTGTTTATTAATTTCATGACAATGTAACTTAACTAGCATAGCATTACACCTTTAGAAATTAATTGCGCTTTTTAAAGACAGCTGGTCCTAACACTAAGCAAACACAATGAAAAATACAACGTGCAAATACTTGAACTCTCTGCAGGGTGCTGTACTCCTGTGTGGGCAGCCAGTCCTTTCATGAGTTTTTATCATTGCCAGTCTCGTGTCCCTGTGCTATCTGTAGTCTGTAAAATCCTGTCCGTCAAGATTCAGTGCCAAAAATCACTGAGCAAAGCCAGTTATTGAAAGGCTAAGGAGCCCTCCAGCTCAGCACAGAGAATACAATTAGGTAAGAGCCTGTGCTCTTCCTAGAAATCAGCTGTATGTCTGTGTTGCTAACATTTAGCTGCCTTAACAGATTGTTTAGAAAACTGGATTCCATTTCCAAAGCTGAGGACTTGAAGTGAGCAAAACAAAGATTCATTTTTTTTTTTTTTTGGCAGCGCCCAGGGACAGAACTCAAGCAATTAGCCAGTGTTTTATGATCTGCAACTGGAAAAAGCTGTTGGTATAAGCTTTTTTTTTCATGTCTGCAAATCAAACTCTGAAAACCTCTCAAAATTTTTTATGAACTTCTTCTCAACTTAATTATGGGGTCACTGGTCAAAACTGATTGACTTTTGACCCAGAACAACAGGTTGACTATGCCATGTATCTAGGACATGAAGAGGCTCCAACTCTGCCTAATTCAGACCAAGAGCTTAAATTTAGGTCACTCCATCAAGACAGAAGAAAGTGCTTCAGTCCCAAGGTTATTGATTATTCTGATGATCTTTCTCATATTTTTCATTACAAACTCAAGACGATGTTTATTTTATCACTGATGGGGGATTATTAACTGAGAAACCATTTTAGTTCTTCAGCATTCATAGGATGGGAATACAGTTAAGGTGCTGACTGAATTTTTTACTACTGAGTTCAAACATTGAACTATTTGCTACAAAACTTATTTTTCTGGAAATATATACAAAAAAAGACAAGCATCCATATCTCCACAGCTGCCACTCACACCACAAGCCAAACAGAATACTGTTTCATGCTCAGAGGAGACATCCATCAAGCCTTGTCAAGGTTTCATCAACTAAGAAATTTCAGTCTCTTGTAATAGAAAAATCATATCATTGGAAATAGATAGGTGACACTGAAGTTACCTTTGAGGAGAAATTATTCAAAGACAACTCTGAAGGATCAACCCAATCCATAACAAATATGTGATGGAAGCTCCACAATGCTTTAGGGATCCTGAGGCATACATTTCCATTCCATTAAACACTGTGGTGAATAAAGCAGAAGAGACTGGCATACCATTTCCCTCAATCCTATTTATACCTCGCAATTTTACAAATACCTCTCTAAAGTGTAAGTACCTCCCATCCACACACCATAAAAACAAACATACCAGAATATCAAAATACTAGATGTAAATTGTTATAACCAACATCCACCCACAATCTTAAAAGCAGAAAAATTAAAATGCAGCATGTATAAATAATGCCCACAATAATGTATGAAAAGCAAAATTGACTTAAAAATTGTCTAAAAAATGAGGTCTAAGAGCATTTTTCTCTGCTGAAACCATAATGTTTGGTAGAAGCTCTTGATATGAGAGTGCAGACTTCTGAAGAGTGTTTCACAGCCTGACACAATGTGGATTGGCTTCATGCTCTGTAAGAATGAGAAGTAGAATTAACATTTGAACATCTACTGGTTGTGAGAGAAAAGTAACCTGGCAGATCATGCCCAAGATGCTGGGACAAGTCTTGCCAAGGGAGTAGGGCCTCAAGGCTTCAAATGAATGTACTTCTTGGGATCTTCTCTAGTGAGAAGACCCGTTTAATGAGCTCTCTATGGTCAGAGCTGAAGCATACAGTCAGGTAAAAAAGAAGTCAGGCAACATCAGAGATTTTACACCACACCACAACACTTATGGATAATTTTTTTTATTATCTGAAGGACTTAGTTGCCTTGTGGCAGCCATGACCATAGGAGGAGACTGGACAGAAACCTCCTTTCCAGGCAGTTCAGGCAGTGGCGCTACACAACTAGCTGTAGTAGAAATGTAAAATGGGAGCCTTTCCCAGGGTTTTTGTCTTCTTCCATTATAACTACATTTTTATTAATTTAGCCATATTACATGCTTATCTGTGGAATTTTCTATGGTGTTTCTGAGAAAGTTGCATGATAGACACAAGGACCATCAAACCCAGATCAGAATGGATTGCTGTGAGAGAAAAGATCTCCAATGCCAGCCATTATAAAATCATTGCAGTAGAGAAGCACAAGCAGCACTCAGTATAGTCAAGTTTTTCTGTCTTTCAGCCTTTAGAATAAGCTAACACCCTTGGAAGAAAGCTGTTAACAAAGAAGAATATGGGACAAAATTTAATATTTGATTTAATTTCAGTGGAGTTTCAACAGAGATTTATCTGTTTAACACATTTATTCTGAAAAACTTCAGCAAGAACATTTGTATTCGGAGATGACATTCTTTGCCAAAACAGCCCTAGGTTTAGGCATCAGCAACCCCACAAATGCAACTTCAGATGGGTTCAGAAGATTTATGTTTAGAAATGCATACACATGAATACATATTTTCCCCTTGTATTTTTCAGATAAAGAAGAAAGATTTCCCACATACAGCATAGAAGACCGAAGAAATTCAAGACTTCCCATGGTAGATGCTTTTATTTATCCCTATTATACCTTTGAAGGTGTTGATTTCATCCTGAACATTGGTGAAACTGTGAACTTTTTTCTGAGTTGGAAAAAAAAAATTCACTGAGTTTTAAATACAGCTCATGATCCATTCACCAAATTGTGCTATACATAACAATCTGAAGGGTGGTTGTGTATGAATGAGCTGGAGGTTCAAATTCTGACTGTCACAGGGGCTGTCTGTGCTACACTTTGTGGGCATATATGAGGCCAGCTGTAAGCCCAACACACTCAGCAATTTCCCTGTCTGCTGCCCATATGGGATGAGTGACTGATGTATACCTACTGATGCATCACCCATTAGATAGGCTGCAGTATGCCCAAGCTGTTCTACATGTGAATTTGGGACAGCTTTCAAAAGCACCTGGCAGCCTACAAAATGCTGCATTGATGCTTCTTCTTAGGTAAGTTTTTCAAAATCTGCATCTGCCTGTCACCTATAAAACTGGGACAGAAGAGCTTGTTTTCTTCTTTTTTGATGTTTACAGACTAGAGGATTTTTGAGATAGAGTTCACCTCTAGCCGTGGGGTATATTTAAGGCTGGCCAGAAAATGTTTTTCCTGCCCTCTGTGAAAATACTCAGAGTTCACAAATGTTTCCAATCTCTCTCTCAGGCAAAACAAACACCTTTGGAAGCAGAGGGAAACCTTTACTGCAACAATAGCCTCAAGGCACTGTGCAGCAGATGACACAAACCTCAGATGAGAATTCCTTCCTCATGGGAAGATCATTTCTGTGAAAAACATCAGTCAAGGGAAAGTCCATAAAAGCACTGGCTCTGTTCCTGAAGAGTCCAGAGGGATGTGTTAGTTACCAATTCTTCCTGCTCCTCCCTTTCCACCTATTGAAGAAACTTCACATCGTAGTACTCTGAGCTTTCACCATTCATATGCCACCTCCCCTCAAACCTCAGAGAAAATTCATTTAATAAGAAGTCTCAGGGCTTTTGCCCTATTGCATTTCAGGTACTCTGAGGGAAGGAGGGAGCCAGCAACAGAATGCTGTAGAAGCCACAAACATAGTGAGCTTCATGGTGCAGGTCTCCCTCTTCTGTTTATCTCGGAAGTGCTTGAGTATATGATGTTCCTTGTTCTCTTGCCTACAAGAAAAATCCATGCATGAAAAATCAATAAAGAAAAAGCTAATCCACAGAAGAGAGACTCCTGGCTCTCGCAGTCAGGAGGTCTTGGTGTGTTGGGTATTCTTCATTAAATCTCATCTGTATTGTGCTGTAGCATCTATACTATTCCCAGTTTCTGTGTAGCAATGATAAGACCTTGACAGAAACAGTATTAGGGGAACAGTAGCAGAGACATCAAAAGAGTATGATACACCTTCTTCACTATATTTCTCCAGCAGGATTTGTCTGCCTCTCTGGGATCTGTAAGTCACCTAAAATGAAACATCAGATGCAGACATTCCTGATCTGATTTTAAAGTTTTTATCAAATTTTGACTACTTGGGAATGACTAAATAATATTGGGTTTAGTACATCTTTCCTTGGTCCTTCTCCCAGTCTGTAGGAACAAAACTCATGAACCAGAGAGGTATGAAATAGTCCTTTTAAAAAAATAAAAATTCTGGAGGGGAAAAGGTTGTCTGCAGCTCAAGTTATCCATCTGTATTTTATTTGAGCAAAGAAACAAACTCGAGGTAGTTCTTTTTCAGCCAAAATCAACAGCCTTGAAAAATACAATTCTGTCCACCAGCTTAGTCATCAAGCATGTTGCCCATTTCATTTGGTTTAGAGCAAACCAAGGAATCAAAAAGAATAGTATGTGTTGCATTAGGATTCTATCAAAGTCTGTAATGGGAGTCAGAGAAAAAATGAGTCACATACTGGGAAGAATTCCACCTGTTCCCATCCAAATTATGTTTCCCTGTCAGGCTGGAAGCAGCTGATGCACTGGTTCCCATGGGAATATTTTCATCTTGAACAATATACACATTTAAAACCATTTCCTGAGTTTGTCCTACTTTTTGTTTGCATTAAATGTTGTCCTTTAACCAGAACAGAACCTGATACTGAGTGAGCATTTCTACCCCATCATGGCATTCAGCACTGCTCTCATTTTTTAAGGAAATAAGGGTAAATAATGTAAAAAAGGCATTGCTATCCCCGGGACTGAGAAAGCCCATGAAAAGATCCCCTGTGAAAAAGTGTTTAGGGAAAGCAGGAACAAGGGGAAGTGGATTTACTTAGACGTATGCTAAAGACCTTGAAATTCCAAACAAAGCCATGCCACATAAAGAAAGGCTCACAGGATGGCTACAGTAATGGCTTAAAATCCATTACCTAGAGACATTTCATGAGCGTTTCTTCCAGTAATTGAGAATCCATTATTAAAAAGATAGTTAATTATGCACAGGAGACTATATCAGTAATTGAAAATCACACTGCCACTGGATCCCAGTCCCCACTACAGCCATCTCTCCCTATTCTGCATGGCCAAAAAGAAATGGAAATAGGGACTGACCATGAAAAGGCAGATTTTATAGGCACTTTTTCAAGCTGTTCCTCCTGATGCCTCAGAATCACAATTCTGTGGATGTGAATCAGCCTTGAGCACAGGGAGCCAATAAAACTGCTCCATTGCATGTCTGAATGATGGTGAGAACTGGTAGCAGAAACATGCTTCTGCATCACTCTTGATTAAGTGCAAGTGAGAGAATTAAGCATGAGGTTAGAATTTATGGGTATGTCTACACAGATGCATACAGGCATACAGTAAGTTTGCCTTGCTGTGCTCTCAACTAGCCAAATATCAGCAAGATTGATTTGGTTTTATTGGTCTAGCTCTGTATCCATCCCCATGGATTTCTGTGATTATCTTCTGAGGTCTAGTTTTGACATGCACACTAATTTGTCTGTGGCTGCACAATCAGCATTTCAGACTATCTTCCGCTTAAAACAGTTTTCAAGAGCAACAGTGCATTGAGGGATCAGTCCCCAGTTTGTGAATCTATTATACAAATGTTGGACTTTTTTGAAGGGAACTGGGTCCATTCCCTAGCTCATCTTCTATTGGTTCTGTTTACAGACATGCCATTTATTCTTCTATCTGCAAAACAAGGGTAAATAGTTAATCCCTGGAGGTGGGGTTTAGAAAAACATCTGTCATGTGAAATGTTTTTGTGAACTAGGTTGTTATTACAGTGATTGTGAGTAAAGTAAGCACCCACCAGGCAACTAACACCTATTAGCTTCTGCTTCTATGCAATTGTTGTTGTCACTATTCTACTGTCGTGATTTGTTCAAAACATCAAGAAAATGAAGAAAATGAGTGTTAATGCAATAGAATTGAAAAATAAAGACTATTTTCTGTTTTTGAATAACACAGAATAGTGCTATATTCTACTATTCCTTCATTTACTGTTGGTTGAAGGAAGGCATTTCACTGTTTCAGTCCTAACAACTAGAATACTGCAGAATGTTCCTACACAGTTGTTTTTCAAATACAACTAATGGTCTTTAAAAGCAAATCTAATAAGCCTTTATGTTGAAGTCATGAATCTCTCTATGGACCATTCATAGCATAGATTTGAGCCAGATGTTATACATTTTTCATGCCTGAGTCACAAGCTGAATGTCTGACTATTGACCCATGTTTTGCAGTGAATATATCAAGAAATCCTTTGCGGTAACTGTAGTTTCCTGTCAATGGAAAAATGCTGGAAACTCTTTCTCATAAACTTCTGTCCCTCACTGGCTATATTTCCTGTCCAAGACCTTTCTGAGTTGGTTGGCATGGTGACAAGCTTTATCTAATATGCAATCGTTGGTCAGGGAAAAAGGGAATGTCATTGGCAGCTCAGAAAAAAATTGTAAGGAAACTTTTTTCCTAACTCATTTTTTTAAGGCAGGAGGCATATGGTGAAGAAAGGTAATTGCAATTTGTGTGTCTCATTCCAACTAGTACCCTCAGAGCAACTATTAGCTAACATTCATGATTTCATTTGTATTTGGCAATAATCATGTTTTAGATGTACTTGAGTAGATAATGTTTTGTAGTGGTAGATAACCATGAGAGATTGAAACAGCCTGCAAGGTTGAATATTAATATTGTCAGGGCCTGATATGACCTTCATTAAAGTCAGCGTAATGAATGAAAATGAACTCACTATGAGATTGATCACATAAATGCTTTCTATACCACTGTGTTTTTAAGGATGAGGCAATAAAGGACACAGAGAAAAATTATGAAGCCAGTGGTTGTGCCAGCCTGGCAATGTTTGCTTGAAACCTCCTGCTCCATCATCATTTGTTGACTAGGCATGGTAAAAAGATAAATGAGCTGATGAGACTTGCTGAGATGGATTGCCTCTTAATTCACTTGAAGGTCATAGAATTGTTTAGGTTGGAAAACACCTCTAAGATCATTGAGTCCAACTGTTGAGACAGCACTGCCAAGTCCACCACTAAACAATGTCCATACACACCATATCTATGGGGGTTTTTAACACTTCAAGAGGCAGTGATTTCATCACTTCCCTGGGCAGCCTATTCTAATGTTTGACCAACTTTTCAGGGAAGAAATTTTTCCTAATAACCCCAGGTGCAAATTGAGACCATTTCCTCATGTCCTCTCTCTTGTTACTTGGGAGAAGAGACTGACCCCCCACCTGGCTACAACCTCCTTTGTAGGGAGCAAAAAGGTCGCTCCTCAGCCTCCTTTTCTCCAGGATAAACACCCCCAGCTTCCTCAGCTGCTGCTCATCAGCTCCAGAATGTTGACCTTAACAGAGTCAGCTCAAGATGTTGAGCTGTTTGAGAAAGGAGATGTAGACTGAGTAGATGGCATTCTTCAGATGGATGATGAAGAATCAACTTAGTCAGAGATCAGATGGTACATTGTTTGCACTGTTTTAGGATTGATATTTTAAGAGGGGAAGTATGGGATTAAAAAAAATCCATAATAGATCTTTACTTCTGTGTAGTATGTCTGCACAAAATCACAGAACCACGGAATAATCTGATGCGGAAAGGATCCACAAGGATCCTCAAGTCCAACACTTGACCCTGCAAGGCAACATCCCCAAGAATCACACCATGTGCCCGAGTGCATTGTCCAAATGCTTCTTGAGCTCTGTCAGGCTTGGTGCTGTGACCACTTCACTAGGGAGCCTGCTCCAGTATCCAAGAATCTTTGAAGAACCTTTTTCTAATATCCAACCTAAACTTCCTCTCACACCATTTCAGCCCATTCCCTCAGGTCCTCTCACTGGTCATCACAGAGAAGAGGTCAGTGCCTGCCCCTTCTCTTCCCCTCACAAGGAAGTTGTCACTGCAATGAGGTCTCCCCTCAGTCTCCTCTTCTCCAAACTGAACAGACCAAGTGACCTCAGACACTTCTCATACGGCTTCCCCTCAAGGCCCTTCACCATCCTCGTTGCCCTCCTTTGGACACTCTCTAACAGCTTACTACATTCATAATATTGTGATGCCCAAAACTGCCACAATATGCAAGGTGAGGCCTCACCACTGCAGAGCAGAGAGGGACAATCCCTCTCTCAAAAGAAAGTTGCATGAATCTGTTTCATTTACAATCCCAGATATAAGGACAAGTGAAGACTGCTCAGGCTGCTTGCTGATGGCTCTTACAATAAGAATTTAGGTCACTACTTTTTGCATTTCTTTCTCAGAAGAATCTTGCATTTACCTTCCTGCACACTAGCTCAAGCTAATGTGCAATGGTCATTATTTGAATTGGTCTCACAGGAAAATTGAAAAAAATATCCCTGAAATGAGAGGTGCTGCCAGGAAATACGTTGTTTTCTTAGGAGGCATTTAATCAAAGTTTAGCTTCATTGTGAATGTTACAATGGTGATGTAGTTAATTGCAAATCTACACAAGCTGCTGAAGGGCCCCTCAGTGCTTCCTTTCCTCTTAAAACAGTCAGCTAAAACCAGTAAGAAATTATCTTTGTGATTTCTTTTCATTAGACTGGTATATCTTAAGTCAGGTATTTACAGAACAAAACTTAGCCTATATGATGAGGAACAAAAAGAAAGAAACCCCTAACTCTCAAAAGTAATGGCTTTAAACTGAAGGAAGGCAGGTTTAGATTAGAAATTCTTTACTGCGAGGGTGGTGAGGCACACACAGTTTGCCCAGAGAAGTTGTGGATATCCCATCCCTGGAAGTGTTCAAGGTTCAGTTGGACAGGGCCCTGAGCAACCTGGTCTAGTGAAAGGCCCTGCCCAAACACATCATTAATTCTGTATTATAGACTCTTCCCTTAAGTTTATGTAAAATAATTCAATGCCTGAATGATCCAACAGAAGATGTTTCCCTTTGTGAAACACTTACCTTCACCCACCTGAAATAACAACGTGTTTACAAGTGATAGTACAGAGAAAATTTTTTTTATGATGCTCTGAGCCCAGCGCACTAGCAATTAAAACAGACATGAAATGTAAACTCCTTTCTTCAGTGAAAGACTCAATCAATGCCTCTATCAACTGTGCATAAGACACAGGGTGTCCCCAAATTGACACCCACAATGTGCATTTGTAGAAAAAGGAAGTCATTTTTTGTAGACAATAAACCTACTTGTCAGTTGAGGAAAAAAGATCAGTTGCATTTGTGATACATTATTCTGTATAAACACGAAACCTCTGACTGCACATGTAACTCTTTTGTCCTCTCTGTTAAGATGTACTTAGAACCTTTTCAGAATATGTGTCTACTGCCTCTCATTCACTATATAGCAGGTTGCTTTTAGGAATTCATAAGTATGAATTTCCGTACCACATCGACTGGAAGCTCATGTATTGACAAGGCCATTGAAATCCTTAGCAGGCTTGGTCCAGCTCCAATCTAAGTTTTGGTTTGTAAAAGAGATCAGACTGTTTTGTAAGTGTAAAAACAAGACATGGCGGTCAGCATGGAAAAATCAGGTTAGATATTAGTAAAAAAATCTTTACTGTAAGGTGGTGAGACACTGGAACAAGTTGTCTAGAGAAGTTGTGGGTGCCCCATCCATGGAAATGTTGAAGTCCAGGCTGAATGGGGCTCTGATTAACCTGGTCTAGTGGAAGGTACACCTGCCCATGTCAGGGAGTTGGAACAAGATGATTTTTAAGCCAAATCATTGTATGAATCTATGATGTTCAGGAAGAAAGCTCTTCAAGGACCTGAGCTTAATTTGATCCTTTGTTAGTGTAGACCCAAATCTCAGGCCTTTCATCTGCTAATTTTTCTTGTCCCCAAAGAGGTAATGGTGACATAATGAGTAGGAAAGCAGAGTAGAAGAATAGAGGGAAAATTGAAAACTTCCAGTAGTTCTGTACAGGTGTTCAGGACATGCTGCAATCACACCTTTTCTAGCACTTGCCATGCAGCATTTGTCAACAAAGCAAAAATAATCATAGAATAGTTTGGGTTGGAAGGAACCACTAAAGGCCACCTAGTCCAACCCCTCTGCAATGAGCAGGGATGTCTCCAACTAAATCAGGTTTTCCAGAGCCCTGTCCAACCTGGCCTTGAATGCTTCCAGGGATGGTGCATCCATTGCCAATCTTGTCACCATCCTTATTGTAAAAATTTTCTACCCTATCTCTAGTCTCTGTCTACCCTCTTTCATCGTAAAACCCTTACTCCTTGTCATCTCACATCAGGCTGTACTAAAATGTCTGTCCCATCTTTCTTACATGCCTCCCATAAGTACAGGAAGGCCATAATAAAGTATCCCAAGAACCTTCTCCAGGCAGTAATAATCTGGCACTCATAATGTGTTTTCCAGTGCAAGGGTATAACTGCTCAGAGAGGCTCTGTAACACCACCCCAGCTGTGGCTGTCACAGCAGGGCTGGCAGCAGGGGACATCTAGCGGTGTTTAGCTGTAAATATAAGAATAAACAGGAGTCTGTGCATCATTCCGGTGGCTCCAGGGTAAGGTTGCTGTATTCAAGTGCTGCAGGAGCAAATGTGTGCTTTCAGGAAGCATTCGTACTCCTGCTCTTTGCAACTCTACAATATATATCTGTTTTGCACAAAAATGTAGTATTTATATACATAGGCTAGAGGTGACAGTTAAAATTTATATGCATTCATCTATATATCTGTCTCACTCATGCTTTTTTTCTTACAAAAATGCAATGCCAGGGTGTATCAGAAAAACCTGATCTAAAACTTAATAGCTGATAACATCACATAAAATTTTGTTACCACTTGGGATGAGACACTACCATGAAAATTCAGTGTCACAATCCCACCAACAGCACTATCACATGTCGATATACTCTTTTATTAGCCTCTCCATGTGACATTACAAGCTTAGTCCAAGTCCATACAGAAAAAGCTTATCATAATGCCTTTGCTATACAGCTGAAGAAGGATGGCTAATTTTATTGATTTACTCTTTTATTAAAAAGTGGCATTGAAAAAGTAGGCCAGGAGAGCCACTCAAAAGGCTGCATTTTTTGTTTAGCTGCACGGTGAGCTTAACTTTGGAAGGGATTTTCAGCATGGTGCCCCTCTGGCCCTGATCCAGCCAAGCACTAGAGTCTGAGGTAGAAGCTAAATAGGTACTTACATGCTTTGCTGAACTAGGGCCAGAATGCTGAGTACTTTGCACAGTCAAATCTCCAGCACATTAGTACAATAAACAAAAATAACACCAAAAGGTCACCAGAAGTTCCAACTGTGTTCTGAGAATTTATTTCTGTACTCCTGGAAAATAAACTCCAGTGCTCGGCAGAAATGAACCAATAGGTTGAAATCAAATGCATGTGGCAGACTGTTTGAAGTTAATGTTGCGAGTGTGTTGTCACTTTTGCTCAGAATACCCATCCTGGTGAACTAGGACATTTTAAACTATTCTATTCCAGAAGACAAAGGCAATTTGACACTTAACATTATTGAGCAAATTGGAAAAACTCATATAAAAACATTTTTTCTTGGAATCATTGATTTTGGTTTTTTTTCCTTACTTTTGGAAAAACAAAGGAAGGGAAATAAAAACATCCAATCATAGTTTCATATTCTAGCCTCTTGGATGTTATGAGAAAATCTTTGTTCATGGTGAAATATTGACTTACAATACTAAGATAATCTCATATTCAAATAAAATAAAGCACACAATTCCAGGATACCCTAACCAAAAAGTTGTCATAGGAGTGATATTCAACTGGACTACTCTTTGAAGACCATCCCTCTTTTTTCATCTTTTTTTTCATTTGATGCCCAATGTCTCTGCTCCCACCATGAATCATTGTGAAGAGCCTGGGTCTCTCTTCTTGATGACCTCCTCATAGGTATGGAATGTCTGCTATTTGATACTACCAAAAACTACTCTTCTCTGGGCTAATCAAGCCTGATTTTTTCTGCCTGCCCTCACAGATCATGTGTTCCATGCCCCAGATGATTTTGGTGGCCCTCCACTTGACTTGCGCAAATTAATCAATATTTTTCTTTTACTGGGGACTCAAATACTGGTCACATCACATCTCAATAGTCCATGTGTGGTCTGACAAGTGGTGGATAGAAAGGAGTAATAATCACTTCCCTCCAATATCTAGCTACATTCTTGTTAGTATAGCACAATATTTTGCTAGGTTTCATTGCTGCCAGGGCACACTACCGACTCACATTTGGATTGTTGTCTACCAAGATTTCCTAGGACCTTCTCAGTAGAGCTGTTTCCCAGTCAGTCATGCCCAGGTTGCACCACTGCCACAAGTTCTTCCTTCCCAGGGGCAGAACTTTGCAGCTATCTTCATCAGTATTGTGAAGTTCCTCTTGACCCGTTCCTCCAACCTCCCTAGGGCTTCTTGAATGGCAGCTCTGCCCTTAAGCATACCGATCGCTCTTCTCTGATCCTCCCAGTTTAGTGTACCTGCGAAGGTGTATTTTGTCTTCTCTTCCAGGTCATTGATAGAGATTTTAAAAAGGATACATCCCAGGATAAACATCTGGCTATCTCCACTTGTTAGCAGCTTCCAGGAAGAGTACAAACCATTGCATAAAATTCTTTGAACCTGATAGCCCAGCTATTTATTCAGCCTCACACAGTAATCCACCTAGTCAGATTTTAATAATCCAACTTTAAAAGAAGAATGGTGTGGCTGACTCTGTCATATGTCTTGATAAAGTCAAATAGACAACATCCGTTTCTTCATCCTCAGACCTAGCTGCATCATCTTAGAAGTTAAAAATAGTTTACAAATCCATGAAATATATGTGATGTTTCTCTATTATCTTATTTCTAGGTAACATTGAGTCACTTAGATTAATAAAGTACTGTTGCAACATGCTGAATTCATCTTTCACTTGGTATGGACTTGGTACACAAGGGAAGAACTGACACAATGTCAGTTTTTACTGTGAGTGAGGCAATTTATTTCACTTGGAAGACACTCTGGAGACTCTGAAGCATGGCTGCAGTATCTTCAACTGAGCATTTTTATCTCTGTATGTCATAAGTATGCTGTATGTCTCAGTATGTCTCTGTATGTCTCAGTGATGCTTTCTAATTGACCTAATATAATGTAATTTGAGACATTAGTCCATAATTTGCTTTCCTTTTGAGCTCTTGAAATAATTAAAAAAGGATATCAAAGTGATGATCGTTCCTATTCCTTTATGTTCCCTGTTTTCTAACATAATCTCTCTACAATAGGATTGAATCTAGCCATTGAGAACCCCACTGTTGTCTGAAGTATGAGAAGAATGAGAAGAATGCACCACTGTAAAAATAAGAGTAGTTAATTTTACCTCACAAGAACCACTGTTCAACCTGAGGAAAACAAGCAAATAAACAAACAAAGCACACACACACACACACAAACCCCAACTGTATTGCCATTTCTGCCTTATACAGAAAACTTTTACCATTCCTGTCCCCCTGTTCTTTACAATATAGGGAGTTTTCACTGCTCAGATTTTCCTTCAGCCTATTCTTCTGTTTTGGCCTCCTCACTGGAACTGTGCCCGCATTAACAGAAAGTTGAGCTGAATAAACAAGCTGCACTCTGCATTGAAAATTTTGAAATAGAACAATGGAATGGCTTGGGTTAGAAAGGACCTTAAAGATCATCTGGTTCCACCTCCCTTGACACGAGCAGAGACACCTCATTCTAGACCAGGCAGATTAAAGCCCCATCCAACCTGGCCTTGAACACTTCCAGGGATGGGGCATCCACATCTTCTCTGAGCAACCTGTTACAGTGCCTTACTGGAAAATCGGGGGGAAAAAAATAGAAGAATAGAAACCATAGGAGCAAAAGGGTGGAGGGGGAAACCACCACAAAATAATAATATTAAAGAAATCAAAATCAAACCTGGAAAATGCGAGGAAAGGTGAGCTCGTTCTTGTTTATGAGTAGCCAGTAGCTCGGCGACAGGGCACAGCGTTCCTCGGACAGTTCAGCACCCTGGCCAGCGCCCGACCGTCCCGCGTGGGCGCGTCCCGGCACTGCCGTGGGGCGGCTGCCGTGGGGCTGGAGAAACTGTTCTGCAGGGATTACTCCTCTGCATGGCGGAAACGCCTCTTCAGGCTATCCACACAGCCGTGGTCTTTCAGGAATGGGCAGGAGGGAATTTAAGTATGTCTGTGGGCCTAGGCTGCACTTTCCTTGCTAGGGTGGAGGTGGCAGCTTTTAAGCATTAGTACGTGAACCAGCTGCAGAGAGCAGTCTGCGAGTCTCTGGCCCCAGTGGTTTCTTGGCTTGGATTGAAAGTGCCTGCAAGACTCTTAGGAAATGTCAAGTTACTTTACTAAGACATTTCAGTCTTTTTTTCCTCTCCACTTTCACTAACACTGCCTTAAAACTGCTTGCAGTGCTTTCTCTGAAAAAAACCCAAGTGTATCCGTGAGCAAAACAGTGATGGACTTATGAAAGTGTGGTCACAAATAGATGTCATAAATTCATTACACACCATTAAATGTGAGAAGAGGAAAGGAAAAAGAAAGATCTGCAACATGGGGGACATTAAGACCCCTGAAGGTTTGCTTTATTAAACTTACATGTGTACCGTTCTCTCAGATTGTTTTCTATTTGATGCTGGCCATCAGGTCTCAGGTCCAGTTGCCCACCAGCTCCTTCTATTCCTACAATGATGCTTTATTTAATTTCTCAAGGAATCAATCTCCTAGTCTTTGCGTGGCCACTACTCAGAAAGCAGGTAAATCCTGCACTGCTATCTGGTCTCAGAGCTTGGGTGTCCTTCTGTCCTTCCAATACTCTGTGAAAATGAACAGCAGTAGTGCCATGGGCTGATGCAGTGTCTTTGCTTCTGACCCCCTTCACAGACCTCCCCTTGTGGTAATGTCTGTCTCTTGCAAAGACCCGTCCATCAGCTTTTGGGGACCCCAGGAATCCAGTGCAATCTGGTCCTTCCTCTGTCATTACAGACCTGTTTCACCTTTCCTGGCACTGCGTCTTTGCAAGGAGTCCTCATTTTCCTCCATCAGCGCAGCTGCCCTCCAACTCTAGAGCTCTGAGGCCTCACAGCACCGGGGAGCCTGGGGCAGGAGGAGCAGAGGGATGTGACTGTCCTTAACCCGCCACACGAACCATTGACTGCGGGGAACAGGTGTAGCAAACACCCCTCCCTCCTCCCCGGAGGCAGGATGGAGGCGAGGACCTGCTGCTGCCCTGTCCCTGGGGGCTGGAGATGACAACCCACACATCACCCTCTGGATGGGAGGCAGGAGTGGGGACACCTCCTGCATCCTCCCCGTAGCAGCAATAATGAAAACACTCCCCACGGACGTGGGGCATGGCGGGGAGGGGGGAACTACTCGCACGGCAGAGCTTGTGGGCTGTCTGCGAGGGCGGGGGGACACCCATACATCCCTCCAGCCGCCGCCGCCCCGCTGCCCCCGAGGGTCCCGGGGCGGGTCATGCCGGGGAGACCAGCTGGGGACCCGCCGCTGCCCCCGCTGCTGCTGCTGGCGCTGCCCAGCCCTGGGCCGGCGGGTGAGTGCGTGGGACCTCACGGATCGCGTCCCATCGGGAACGCATTGGGGGCGGGAATGGAGGGGAGAAGGGGTCAGCGGGGCCGCTCCCTCACCACAGGACGTCGGGTTCCAGCCCCGTTCCATTCTGTGCTGTCCCTGAGCCGCTGCCGCCCGCAAGAAGGAACCGCGGAGGAGAGATTAGGGGAGGCTAAAAAAAAAATAAGGGACAGAATAAAAAATGTTGGGGTTGAGGGGTTTTGTTTTTGTTTTTCTTCTTTCCTTTTTTTTTTTTTTTTTTTTTTTTTTTTTGTTTTGTACAAATGGTAGCCTTTTCTGTTGGAGTAGCCTGAGAGAGGGACTCGGGTGGGAGCAAATCTGTTGTGATTTGGATGTTGTGTTTGGAAATGCTCTTGTATTCTTTGGCAAGGTCTCGACTCCTTGGATTGGTTTTCCTTTTCCGTCGTTGGGCTCTGACATACATTAACCAGGCGTTTACACGCTGCATTAATGCATGAGTGTAATGCAGGCTCTCCCAGCTGGTCCTTGCTGCCCTCCCTGCCAGCTTCTTCTCTACAGTCAGTGTGTGCAACTGCCGAGGAAAAGGTGGTGAGGGCATAAGAAGCACGGAGTGAACGTGCCCTGGCTCTGAAACGAGCCCTGACCTCCTAAAGCGGCGGCCGAGGATGTCCGGGGCTAAATCCACCCCTTGGGCTGCACCACAGCAAGTGTGAGGCTGTGGGACTCTGATCGATGTTGCCAACTTTTTACTCAGGTGCTCAATTACAGCCGGTAGTTGCAGCTTCATTTAAGCATACCTACTCAGCAGAAGGGCTATGAGCTTTGGTGTTTCGCCTCCTTATCACTCATAAGATGCTATGCTTGATACAAAGGCAATTCTGTGGCTGCTGCACTCTCCTGTCCTCACTCACACAGAAGCTGTTTTGCCTGCGGGATAGGCCGCTTATGGTGGAGTTTCCAACATATCCTGCCTGAGTAGAGGGATTAGCAAACTGACAGACAGCCTTGGAAACACAGGACATCTCTGAGGTTGTCCTTGGTGTTGGCAACCGTTATTTGTCAGTCTTCTACTGTAGCTGTTTGAGCCATTTTACGTGGAGAAGAAAATTCTAAGTAGGGCAAGAAAATGCCGGTAAAGTGATGCCAACAGGCTCAGGATGAATTTCTTCATTCTGATCTCCTCTTCTGCCTCTGTAAATCACTTGCAAAATGTGGGAGCATGACTATAGAAATGTATTTCTCCCCCAACTCTTTTTTTTTTTTTTGCTACGAGGGTAGGGAAGTAATGTCACAAATCTCCAGAGATGGATTTTTCTTCTAGTGCCCCACAATTGCAATCTTTTACTGTCAAGATCTCCAAAATCTGGTACTGTAGTCTACAGTTAGAGATCTCTCATCCTAACACCTTGTGTCCCTTCATCTGCAGGAAATTTGATGTGATCCTTGGTGAGGAAGGCAAAGCCGAAATATCTTTATGTTCCTTATATACTGCCTAGAAAGAGGTGTGAAAAAATATCATGTTTGTTACAACTGGTGGAGTGGATGCATTCTTGCTTGTATTTCAGGAAACATACAGAAAAAAAGGAGCCATATACTAATTTCCAGGGCTAAAATTTCAATGACCTGAAAGTGAAACTTCTGCCTAGAACATTGAGTTGTGACCTCTCAGTTCAAGTCATTACAGCTAGCATTCCAGCTGGAAAGGAACGTAAAAATACATACAATACATCTGCACAAGAAATTATCAGCACCCTGTAAAAAGGGTTGATGCTGACAGAAGGAGAGGAGAGGAGAGGAGAGGA
>VXBA01005593.1:327589-384240 GCA_013399895.1 Serilophus lunatus | reverse complement strand
GGGGAGGGGAAGGTGGGGAGGGGAGGGGAGGGGAGAGGAGAAATATCTTTGGTCATAGGATGAGAAACCAGGGCAAGACCAGCATCAGTGACATGCTGGATATTGCAGAAATACAATAGGAAAAAAAAAAAGAAAAGAAAAAAGAGAGCAAATAGAAAAACTCACAACACATTCCTATGAAATACATTGCCATGGAGATCTGTCACAGTTTAAAATAACAATTCAGTCTTGTGTAAACTTGCATGCTTATTTTCTCAGTTGATCATATTTTAAAGTCATGTTCCTCTGCCCAGAACTTACAAGAGAAAAATGTACATTAACAAAGGTTGTAAGCAAAGTACAGACATAAATAATATATAATAAAGAGATATCAGCCTGTCGAGATATTTTATATCTTAAGTCCACTGGATATGATAACAGCTCAGTGCAATTCACTTAATAAACCTAGCAGAAGAGGAGATCAGTTTAGCTCCTTAGAATTCTCTCTGATGCCTATTTTAAGAAAGTACTTTGTGTTTTCTGTATCAATGGGCCAGCCAAAAGCATTGTGGTTTAAGCAGGAAGAAATCAAGGGACATGTAAAAGGCTTTGAAAAATGTTTATGGAGATTTGTTAATGGAGAAAAATCCTTTGGACCCTGTGTCAGAGACATGCATTCTTGATGCTATATACACTGCTTGGATTATTAAACTGGCTGAAGAATTGTTGGTGCTCCATAAGTCCTTCCACAGGGACTTGCAACTGCAGCTCAGGTGCTCTCAGTACTGTAGTGTTGGAGAGCTGAAATTTAGAGCAGCTATTAAAGAAAGCACCAATGCTCAGTGCTGCCCACAGAAAAAAAATTGCAGAATTTAAATGTATCTTTTTTGAACTAGTTTATGCTGGAGATAGTTCAGACCCCACTCATGCAGGGAACTTGAGTCTCAGTTATTGTATTCTGATGTGGCAGCAGGTTAAAGGCTCTTCAGGAAAAAAAAATCTTGGTATAAACTCTTTTATAAACTTCTGTGTCACAGTCCATGGGGGGTTTTTGACAAAGAGTTAGCTTGGGATTCTGCAGTTCATTCTAGTGTAGCAGATCTGAGTGGAAAGGACTACTCTGACTTTCTATACTCTTCTAAATCTGTGATGACACACTCAATGATTTCACTGCGGTCAGGATTTTGCCCTAGTATATTAACTGGATGACTCTCTCCAGACACATGAGTACAGTTCAAAGTACAGAGCATAATTCAGTTGTATTTCTACATGACCCAGAGAAGCACTGAGCAGAAATGGCACTAGTCCATCCATAGAAAGAGTTTAGCTGCCCAAGCCAAGGCTACTTAGCTCAGTTGCAGCATCAGACTAACAGAGCTGTGCTGATCCTGGAGCCAGGGCCAGCTTGTCTGTGCTGCCATCCATTAAACATAGAGGTTTGCCGTGCTCAATTTCATTAACAGAGTGCTTTTTTATGTGAAAGCTTTCTACTCACTTATTTGTGCCATGACTCATAGAAATAACTTTATATATTTATGTATTATGTAATCTATATGTAATGAACTATTTAGTTTATTCTGGATGAAGATAGTACTCTGTGAGCCATAAAAACAATGAGTTTTAGAATTATGGAATCATTTAGGTTGGAAAAAACTTCTGAGTTCATTTAGTTCAACTGTTAATCGAAATCCATAGCAAAACAATGTGCCTAAATGTTACATCTTTTAAATACCTCCAGGGATGGTGACTCTACAACTTCACTGGGCATCCTGTTTCAGTCCTTGACCACCCTTTCCATGAAGAAAGCTTTCCTAATATCCAATCCTGGTGCAGCTTGAGGCTATTTCTTCTTGTCCTATCACTTGTCAGTTGGAAGAAGAGACCAACCCCACCTGCTTCAGTCTCCTTTGAGGCAGTTGAAAAGAGCGATAAGGTCGTCCCTCACCCTCCTTTTCTCCAGGCTAAACAACCCCAGCTCCCTCAGCCGCTTCTCAGAGGATTCATGTTCCAGAACCTTCACCATCTCTGTTGTCCTTCTCTGGACATGATCTGTCACATCAATGTCTTTGCTTCACTGAAGGGCCCAAAACTGAATAGAGGATTTGAGGTATGGCCTCACCATTGCTGAGTACAGGGGGTCCTGCTGACCAAACTATTTCTGATACAGGCCAGGATGCTCTTGTATACAAACCAAAACGCTATTTTCTTACATATCAAGTCTGGATGCTAACATCTTAAAAATGGAAAAGTTTCTGACATCCAGTCATCTGCTGAAGGGCATCTCACAGACAAGAATCATTGATTTTAAACCATATTTTAACCATATTTTTAAGTTTCCAAGTTATTTTACACAGTATCTTGAATCAATCCTTACTTGGTCTGACTCATGCAAATCAGTGGTGATAAACTGAGCTCTCCTACTTAGATAAGAAACCTAAGAGTGTAACCATCTTCTATGTATAGCCTATCTAAGCTGTAACAACTTCTTATGCTTGATTTGAGGCCCACAACACTCCTTGCCTTGAAAGGAGAAATGTCATGTGAGAATCTTTGTACCTCATTTTCCTCAGTGATATTAGAAGTTTATGATGTATAAGGGTACACAAACACTCCTGAACAAAGGAGGACCAGAGCTTAAGCTCAAGCACTTGGCACTTGGTCAGCCATACTGCTTAGCTGGCACTTCTACCCATAGATTTTCCCTGCTTTTTAAGGATTTTTTTCTGAGCTGCTACATACTATGAAAAAGAATTGTAGCAGTATATCTTGGTTTCAATGCAGAGATATGTTTTATGTTTATTTTGATGACCACTGCAGATTCAGAAGTAATTTTAGTATTTTAAGAAATTATTATACTTTTTAAAACTATGAAAAGACAGCTGAAGCTTTTGTCAGATATCGTAGATTAATTATGTACAGTTATCTTTTATGTTCCTTATATATTTTAAGAAAAAAAAGCATTCAGATTCATCCATAGGTGTGTGAGCTTCAGTTTGCTTTCAGGGGAAGGAAGTAAAGTCTCATTTTGAATAAGAATATCAAATAAACTAAATACTGAGCTAAGCGAAAAAAAAAAAAAAAGACAAAACCCCCCAAAACCCACAAAATAATCATGCTACAGCTGGGAAGAAACCTAACTAGGCAGACATGAGACAGCATTAGAGTCAACAAGCAAATTTACAACAAACAACTTTACACAGATTAATTTTAGACAACTGATTACTCTCCACCTGCCTTACTGTTTATTCATAATTTCTAACTTCCAAGAAGTAATTACTGGGAATCTCTGTTTCATCAGAGTCAGGAGATTTAGATTCTCATTCTAAATCCGAAATACAGCACTATGCCAGATGCTAGAAAGAAAATTAACTCCATCCCAGCTGAAACCAGGACAGTGAGACGAACACATAGGTCCATACAGACCCAGAACAGTGGACAACCACACTCACAACTATCATAATATGAGCAACAAAGCATCAGATGCTTCCAGAAGTGCTCACTCTGATAATAATGCTGTTTAGACATTTTGCTTCCACTGATTCCCTGTAGGAGCAAAGAGACCCCTTTGCTTCATATTATATTCTTCATTTTCATGAGTCCTTCTGGGGTTATACCAGATTTGCCATGGCTTTAATCCTGTTCGGAAATGTCTATTTTCAATCTGGATCTCGACCTAGAAAGAATAGTTTAGAAGAAGCGTGAAAAAGAAAATATTTACAAAAAGACATAATTGGAAAAAGTGAATCTTTGTTAAGCATTTAGTAAATACGGGTGACAGATGTTAAGAATGACATATTACACCAGATGTTTTATGTGTGTTAGGAAAAAGAAGCATTACAGTCATAGCATGATGAATCTATTTGTTAAACTTTCTGGCAGGTGCTGAAGGGAGGGTTTATACATAAAAATGTAGTCTGCATTAACTTTGGAGTATGTGAGGAAGGTTAATCATCCTGCAAACTTGGGACAGATCCTCAGTTAATGTAAAGTGATGTAATTCCAATATACTCAGTAGAATTATGTTGATTTATACCAGCTAAGGATATCATACCTATCCCTATGTTTAGTTTTCCTAATTAGAATGGAGATCAGGACATAAGCAGTGTTCAGCACTCCCTCAGGAGTTATTCCAGTTTTTTAATTGTTAGAAAAATGAAATACCATAGTGCTCATATCCTAAATTGAAATAGTATATACTTCTACACAAAATATGATGGGAAGAGGATTTATTCTTGGGAGTTTAGGTTTGTAATTTTTATTCTCAGTCATTTGGGAATTAAAATTAGTTACTAACAGCCTAAATGGCTCCAAAGCAAAATAAACCAAGTTTATCAACTTGGAATAGGTTTGATAGGATAAGGATGATAATAACTTTCTCTGGTCATGAAAAAAAAAAAAGAAAATTAAATAGATAGAAATAATTTGAAAATACAATTGTCTAAATCAAATCTAATCTATTTGAAATTTGCCATCATATCTTAGTGACATTATAAATTCATGTCACTTGAAAAGATTTTTAAGAGTAGTTTTTGAAGTGCCTGAGACTTTCAAAGCTGCCCATGAACTATAGAAAAATAAATTTTCAAAACTTTTGAATGACTTTGTCTTCCATATTATATTCTCAAAAGTGGCTGAGTACCTAGCAATCTAAAATAAATGGAATATAGTTTACCACTTCTGAGCTGGGCCCAGAAAGCGCCCATGCACTTGAGCATAGTGACTTAAACTTCTGAGGGAGAATAACTTGTTTAGTAAAGACATTGATCTCCACAAACATACTTCCAAGGCTATGATTTTTAAATCAACTGTGCATTTAAAAACATAAATGCCATCAGGATTTAAAAATCCTGTTGCAGGTGGGCCCTGCAATCTGAACTCCTGGCAGAAAATCATTCTGAACCATGTCAAAGCTGACGGGACAGCAGCAGAATACATAGTACAAGAAATGGGAATAAAAAGGAATATTTTTTTATTTTTTCTTGGTGTTGGAAGTCAGCTGCTGAGAAAGCAGGAGGCAGAAAGGAGTTTTTACAGGAAGAAGAAAGGATTGCACTGAGATGCAGTATCACTGTGAGGTTTGCAAAGAGCCTGGGAGCTGTTCCTGCACTTTCTGCTTCTTCTAGTATTGGAGTGGGAAAGGAAGGGTACTCTCAAAAGTTGCTTCATTTACCTAAATGCCATCATGGTAATGCTGTAATTTAGTCATGATTTCTGCAGTCTAGGGAAGAAATAAGGCCATCTCTAATCTTGTGGTAGTTGCTGGAGTTGTCTTTTTTGCTCATAATTTTAGACTCAACATTTTTCTATTGATTTTGCAAAAGTAACTTTCGGATTTCTGGCATAGAATAGTTTTTCTTACTCTATTCATTGAAAAATATTGTCTGTTCCATCATTCATCATCAAGATAATTCCCAGAAATACTTCCAAAGCAATAACTGTCTACTTGTTAATCTCACATACCTGAGATGAAAAACTGGAAAAGTCATTTCAATTCCTGTTGAATTTTTCTGTTTACTATTGTATATAATAACAAAATATCATAGCAGAAATTCAAAAGTTACATTTGAAGTACAGCATCTGTCACAAATCCTGATTTAGGATCCTGCTGACTACACCAATTTTTTGTGAATGAAGAGAGTTTGATGGCAAGGGTCACCCTATTTCTTATTGCACAGATGAAGCATTCAGAGCAAAATCAGATCAGAATCAATTTAGAATCATTTTCACAGTGGTCAGGGATGAAAAAAGGCAAGGGTGCAAAGGGCAAGAGTGCAGAAGAGTTTAGCGGCAATTAATCCTTGACTAATTTGACATTCACAAGGTGATTCCATAGGAGGTACTACAATTACAATAATAACTTAATTAAAGATCTGAGAAGGAAACATCCATACCATACTTGCTATAAGGTGTTTAAATCAATTCATGCACAAAAACACAAAGAAATGTATAAATAGAGAAGTATACTGGTCAAAAATTCCCCTCAAATTCAGTGAGGTACTCACTTCAGACACCTTGAGATCTATCAAAGGGTGAGGGTTGAGCTGTAAGACATGGGATAGGTATCAGCCCAGGCCCTGTTGTGAGCTTCCAGTGACAGTCCTCTGAGTACTGCAAACTTGAAGGCTTATGAGCTCTGAGAGGCATCCCACTCAGAGAGAGATGCTGGTACATTCTCTTGCAGTCCAGGAGAGCTCAAATATCCTCACCCAGGACCACCACATACAGGGTTGCAAGGTGATTTGCTTTACGCATCAATAAATTTCCATCTGTGGCACAATCCACGTCAGTAATTACTGGAGTTTTGGCAACTCCTGTAACAATGATACTAGAGGCTATGATTTGGATAGGGAAAGTTCCAAGGCTGTGAGGGGATGATTGACTATTCTTGCTCTTGTCCTTCCCCTCGGCCAGGCATCAGAGGTGCCTGATGTCATCAAAGAATGCTTCACCACCCAGCTTATTAGACAGGCCAAAGACAAAGAGGAGTCCTTGAGATCACAGAGCAGACCAGAGGAGAGGTGGGGGATACACCATCACAATGTCTTTTTCATTGTTTCCTTAACAATGTTTGCCCCAAGATAATTTTATGAATCGGAAATTTGGTTTAATGATACTCATGCACTCTTCACTGCTGCAGTAGAGATTACACTCCAGAAAAAGAGAGATAGGATACATGACCTTTTTTCTAAAATGCTTTCAAAATTCCCACTGGGCAACTCCATGTTTCTTAAAGCTTGCAGATATGCTAGAAAGTCTAAGCCATTAGATAGACGGGTCTATGGAAAGATGAGTTGATTAAAATGTGCTATTCGACATCTACTGTAATCTATAGAGGCTAGTAAGGGACTAGTCTCAAAGATCCACTGTCTAGAATATAGAATATATTGGTTTTAGGTGACAAATACATTGCGATTTTCCTGCCTCCTTTGGGAACCTATGAGCCTAACCTACCTCAGCAGAGTTAATTTTTTCTGTAATTCATGGTAATGTTTCCTTTACATAACCTCATCCTATTACTCATAGTCTTACCTCATGGCCTGTGGTCCCTCTGAAATTTAAAATTACATATTCTGCATATGTAATACATACATAGCCTCTTTCTATGCCCCATAGCAGTGTCATTAGATTACATTATACTTGGGTAGATTTCAAAAATATTTTTAACAGAATCACTATTGCATCATTAATGTTTAATTAATTACATGTTTTCTCTGTATTTCTGGTAGTTCATTAATACTTTTGTGTTGCTCAGTTGCTAACCACTTGAACAGTATATTAACCTGGACTGCTCACTAAGTCAGTGCTGCAACAAAGCCGCAATAAAAATCCACACAATTCTAAACAAACAAACATTTTTGGTCTATATTTGGTTTAAAAAACCTATACCCCTTCCTAGACTCCATCTGTCTGAGTCTTCTAGCATGAGGTTATTACCTTTCCTTTTGCATGGCATTTATTTCCTTCTCAGCTATATTAAAAAGGTGAAATAGAAGCAAAGTCTTCATTTAGAGTGAATGAATAGGCTCTGCTGAACATTTGAAAGGAAAGTGAAAAGTAGCAGAAAACAGCTATCAGTGCTTCAAACCCTTTTGTCACACAGAAAACAGAATATCCATTTCAGTTAAGAGGGCAGAAGTGATAATATATAAGAAGTAAGTGCTCGGAGCCATTTTGCAAACAGGATTGGTGGAAAAGTGAGAGAGTTACATTTGACTTGTGAAGGATTTGACAAGCTTATCTTGCTGGCGCTATTGGAATCATATTGGAGGGCTAATTCATGTACCTCTGGACCTCTCTCAAAGCCATTAAACTCCCACAGCTAGCGCACAGCCTTTCATCATCATTGAATCCAAAAACAAGATGAAGAGAAATAACCTTAATTTCACTGGTGTATACTTCTGCTGGAGTTTGTTAATATTTCTGGTGTTGAAACATATTCTTATGTCATGAGAATCTGTTAGTCAGTTGGCCCTGACTCTCCACTGCTTGTACCTTGTGTTATTTTCACTTAGATATTTCTGATCTGAATCCATTTTAAAGTTTTCTTTATTTTGAGCCCATGTGGTAGGAAAACATGCAAGGAAAAAAACCACTCCCCTCTCAAACTATTGAAAGACCTAGCCTTTTTTGGTAAACCCATGGTGTGCGAGTTCTCCTGGGAACGAGCAATGTGTGGTCCTGACTTCTTGGTGTACGGAACACATTTTGGGAGCTCTGTGGCTCTGAACTTGAGATGTATGGCAGAGGGAGCTTGTAAGCCTGCAGAGCTAGAACATGAATCATGCAAATGTGGAGTGAGAGCCTCTGCAGTTTTAGTGCCATTGCTTGGTAACCCTTTAATTTGTCTTTAAAATACGGTCCTAAATCTGGTATTTGTTTCACCTGAATTTAGTAACATAAAAATTGTATGTTTCTCTTGGTTGCTGCATAACTGTGTAACTCAATAACTGTTTTCGTTGCTAAAATGAGGGAGATATGTCAGTCCCATGCAGGTGCTGAAGAATTCATTTCCAGTGGCTCTGGAGTAGATGTAGTGTGTGACAGAGGGTTACATTAAGGGGAGCACAGTTTGCCCACAGAAAATGCAACACGGAGTTTCTTCCTTGCTTGTATTAAATGCTTTGGAGTACATGTTTGCAAGCTCAGAATGGTAGAAAAAATAAAAGAAACTTTTATTAGTGAACTACTTTATGTGCTGGGCTAAGCAGAATGATTATTATATGGAGTGGATAATTAGAAAGTTTTGGCAATTAGAAATAGACTGAACAGCTGAAAGCAGTCCTGAGGTTTGATTACCTATGTGGAGATGAATGTTCTGATATCTGCTCATTTCTCAATGTATGGGGTATGATTTTGTAAAATTAATAGCAATTTGCCTATAGCATCAGAAAAAATAAACAAACAAACAAAAAACACTGGAAAGAAAGAGAAGGCTTGTAAAACAGCCATGAGAGGTTTCATGCTGTGCAAAACTTCTTAAGGCACTTCTTCATTCCTGGAGGTAAGAGTCAAAAATGGACATCTTTGTGTTGGAAAGAAAATAATGTCAAATCTTGTAGTAATTGAATGCCTTTTGGTTGTCACCCACATTTTGGTGAGCTCTACCACACATTGCAAGACACCAGCCTTGTACATCTGTATGTCTACTATAGGTTGTAGCATTTGACACACAGAGTGAAGGAGTGAGCCAGATCAGCCAGATCAGTAGTAGGTATTCTGGAGGAGAATAGTGTGCCTTTGTGCTGTAAGTATGGCTAGCTCCCCTGAAAATGCTCCATGGATAAGCGACTGGAACTCCTGTACTAACTGCTCTTGGAAAAAAAAAATATTATTATTAATCAGCACTAATAACACTGAATTATAGCATTTTGAATACTCACTAAGGAAGGATCAAATAAACAAAAACATTATTGCAGTATAGCTTAGCGATTTTAATGTCAGGATTTAAACTGTTTAAATAACCTTTGTTCATAAAATGCAAACTTACCAATATATTCTGCTCATATGGCAGCTTATGAGAAACAAGATTATTCCAGGCACTTTGTGTTTGCTTTGTTGGCAAAACAAAAACGTTAGGCAAGAGTTAGAGATTGATTTCAGCCAGGTTAGCGCTATCTATGTGCCTTGTGAAATATGGTGCCTTTTTTAGTGATATAGATTTAAAGAGATATTTCATGGAAGTTAGTGTTGTTTAGAAGATACATCAAGTTATTTTCTTCAGTTGCTGAAGGCCATCACTCATGACAGGAAATCTGTGGAGGTTTATTCAAATGCACAGATACTCCCTGGGATTTTTACATTCTTTTTGGTTCAGGTTTGAAAAATAAAATATTAAGCTGTATTTCTGGGTTTCTGAATATCCTGGACTAGCTCCATGGGATCGAGAACTCTTGTGTCACAGATGGCTGCAGAGAAAGGGCAGAAAAATCTCTATTGCTATCCAGTGTTTGTCCTGGCATCTCTGCTGTTTGCCTACCAGGCATTAAAATGCAATAGTGGTTCTCATGGGTATAAAGCTGTGACGACTTACTCAGTGTTATGGTTAAAACTCCACTTCAGCTAGGTACATGGAGGGGCTTCTGTTTTTCCTGCTATTTCTGTAATAGCTCTGGAGAATCAATCTTATACAATACCATCTGCAAACCAACATGGTACCAGGCTCCAATGTAAAAATGCTTCATAGATCTTTTTGCACAGTATAAGCACTAACAGAAATAATTAGCTGGGATGTGTAATGGTTTTCATGAACACTTTAGATTTTACCCTCTTAAGTAAAAGACAAAAGATTTGTGAACAGTTCTGGGTTAGTGCTGTATATTTGCATTTCAGTGCTAATTGGAGTGATGAACACACATCCTACTTCTGCAGTAATGTGCTTAGGTATTAATGATGAATTGTGGCGCAGTGAAGCTAAGTAAGTATCTTTGTATTTTCTTAGTACCTATGGGTGCCTAAGCTTACATCTTGTTTCCACAAACAGTACTTCGTACTTCTTCTAGTATGTCCAGAATTTTCTCTCCCTTCTTTTTATCCACTGTCACTTGATGATATCTCCTGATTTCCAGCTTGCCGAGTTCATTCTTCCAGATGCAGCTGATTCACATCTGGGAAAAAACCCTCTATTTTTCTGCCTTTCTGTATATGGAACACTTCAGGCCCGATGGAGGTAGATAGAGAGCCTTCTTCTGCTAGCAGCAAGGGATGGAGAACTTCTGGACACTGCTACCTGAGGTTATTGTATTTTGCTCCTACACTCTTACAGATCATAGGAATTGTGAAATGCTTAATGACTGTGGACAGTCATCTCCCCAGCTCAAGAAGTGGTGCCATGCCTCTGTGCAGGATTTAATGAACAGATGGCTGTATTTGGTGCTCATGAATTGCAGCGTGAATTTCAGGGAAAGCTAGAGAAAAAAAATTGCAGACAGAGACCTTTGAGAATAGCTGGAGACTTTACTGCTAATTGCCTGATGTAGTGAGATGTTCTTGGCATATGGCTTTGTAACAGGAGAAATTACAGGGCCTGATTACCTGCCAGAAATGCCTAAGCATAAAATCCACCTTGTCTGAGGAAAAGGGAGACTCATAGGCCATCTGCGTGAGAAGAGGGCTAGGAGGTACACAGAATTGCTCACAGAGGGACACTTGATTTCAGTATGTAACCTCCAAGGCCATATATCTTTTCTGCATTTAAGGTGGGAGATAAAGAACATACTGCAGCCTGTGTGTTTCCACTGTGCACCAAAGGAATTTTGGAAAGATCTTGTGTATTCTTAAAGATCTCCTGAAGCTCATTTGGTAGTAATGAAAAATTACATTATTTGTAGTAAAATGTGGTTGTCAGATTTCACTTGACACACAACTAACCTACTAGCTCAATCCTGCACTGCAGCAAGACTTTCCAGACATTTACCAGCTCCCAGGCCTTTGTTTCTTTCCCCTCTCCCAGTCTGAGGAAGAGCAGAGAGCTGTGATACCCATCCCTTTAATTCAAAAGATAAACTGGAACTCTGTTTATGGTAAGACTCAAGAAGGTGACAGTCTAGATCTAAAGGCATCTGCCTGTCCTCAAAGAATGACTGCTGAGCCTGGCATAGCATGCATTTGGGAAATGTATGTCACTTGTACATTCCTTGGTACTCATCCCACTCCAGAGCTCTAGTCTGTGACAGCACCATATCAATATCAGCACAAGGAAATGAATGGCATAAACACATCTGGTGTGTTTGGGTTTGCCTTGAAGAGTTGCAGTCCCAAAGGAAAAAGAAAGCCCAGAGAAAGGGAGCAGCAAAGGACCTGACCTTAGCATGCAGCTGAAAGCCAAACTTCTTGTGGGCTGAGTACTGATTTTTTGAGCAAATGTGTTTGATTGTCTTTAATTTGAACAATGGCTAATGGTTTGTCTTTGTTTCTGCTTCTACAGTGAAGTAGGACTTTTTGTATAGTCTTTGTGCACAGAAAGGTTTCCAAACAAAAATGTTTAATAAGCATGGTACATTTGTCTTCAAACAGAAAGGAGCTAGAAAATCTGCATTCCTCAGCTAAGTACAGGTATAAAAATATATACAAACACAGCAGAATCTTTGTGTGTTCACTCTGCCAATCTGTTATATATGAATATATATATTCCTCCTTAGTTTTCTCAATGTGTGAAATGATTGGCGATACACCACCAAAATGAGTTGAGTTGGATTTCTAGATCTATGCTTTCTTAGTCTCTAGCCCCGTTTCTTCTTTTCTTATCCTTCCCTATCTTAACACTATGAAGAACCATGAAAACTTTCAAAGAAATGAAATTCTGAACCGATGAATCCAGCTGAATTATCTGACAAACTGTCATAGATATTTGCAAAGTTAGGGCCTACCTCTCATTTTGTCTAGTAAATAAGGAGCAGTTAGCATTTCCATGGTGTAGGGCAGATACTGTATTTTATGATGCAGGACAAATTTGCAGTCTTTTCCTGGACTCCACCTCCTGTCCACACTATCTGGCATACACAGGGAGTAAAAAGCAAAGCTGGTGAGCTTTGGACCGTGTGCTCTGTCCTTCACAATTACTGAATGCTATCTCATGGGGAGCACCAGCATTTTTCATATCCCAGAAAAAGCATGTTACTAGAGTCAGCAACCAAGAATTTAAGAAGTGATTCACCACTGGTTTATTTTCAAGACAACATCCCAGAATCTTTTTCCTGAGGCTGAGGTATGAACTCTGTATTTGTTACCACAAGGCTATTTCAGCAAACTCCCAGCAAAAACATCCAGTTCTCACAGAGCCAACATGCACGCTTTCACTTCCACAGGCTTGTGGTCAGAAGATCTAAATAGCAGGTCAGACTGGTACTTTAAGCCACTAGAGAAGAGAAAAATTCTGAAGTTCCCAATTTGTTTGCACAGTCTACCACTGTACTCCACCAGCACACACCTGAGTGGGGTGACCATCATCTCCTCTGCTTTGTGAGGTGCCAAATACTGAACTTCTCTGGAGTTGGGTCAATCAAGACAATTTGTCCTGACAGAAGTGACATCTTTTAAGAGGACAAGCACTTAACCTCAAGCTGAGCGAGACTCCTCTGCTCTCAGACTTGAAAATGACATTTTGATCCCACCCATTGTAGACAGTACTCACAGTGAGTTATTATAGAAACGCCTTCAAATGCTGATCTGAACTTCTTTCCAAATCAAAAAAAACAAACAAACAAAAAAAAGGCAACAACATTCCTGTAGTCAACTCTGCATGCATTTACCCTTGCATGATGGTAACACACCAAATTCATTAAGGCAATTTTGTCCTGAAAATTTTTACAGCATATTTTGAGTCAATGAGGAGGAGAGAGGGAAAGAACATGCAATTCAACATATGTGAACAGCCTGTTTTTTCAAAGGTGTGAATGCTGATGAGTTTTATTCAGCTATATGAAAAGAGGGGTAAATCAGGACATATAGGGGCTCCTTAATCTAAAATGCTGTAAACAAAGTACACTCCACTCCATCCAGGGTGTGCTGGCTGAGATCTTACAAAAGAAGAGAGAACGAGGTCTTCAAAAGGATTTTCAGAGAAAGATCGTAAGTTTAAGGCTGAGTGGGACATTAAATGTAAATAAGATTACGGGAAATACAAACAAATACAAGATAAAATTGGCTTTATTAGAAACAGCTTGAAGAGAGAGAAGAGCTGGGCAGATGGAGCAGTGCTATGGGGTCTTTGGATGTGAGAACATGTAGCTGGAGTTTGATGCAAAATGAAGCCTGAAGCACAGAGATGTCAGCCTCATTCCCTCTCTGCACAGCCGTGCTCCCCATCAGCTTGCTGACACAAAAGGGCAGGGCCAGCACTGCGGCTGTCTGAGCCCTCTCTTCTGCTTTGCCAGAGGGACTGGCCCCGCCACTGCTTGCCCCTCTGTGGGGAAGACTAGTGTGGTGTTAACATGTCATTTCTTCACTGAAAGGGAGGGCTTGTATGCCGGCAGCAGGTCAGAATGGACATGATCACAAAGCAGTTGCATTCCCTCTTTCAAAGGCCTTGCCACATATTCCTATCCACAGTCACTGAGATGCAGAAGTGAACAGGTGAGTTAGGTTAAAAAAGAACTTGTAGTGGGAGCAGCTGAGAGCAGCACAAAGGGCAATGAAGGCCTCCTGATGGCACTCACAGTTGCCACCCGGGAGCTTTGGCACTGCTGGGGTCTTGCACCGACCTCGCTTTTCCAGTTAGTTGGATGGGAGGGCTGATCTCAGTGTTTGCGCTGCTGCTTGTTTGTGCTGAGGAGCAACAAACCCCATTTAGCCACCCACCCACCCTCCTCATTCTGAGGCACTGGGCACCCACTTAATGAGGGCTTATACGGCAGGGCTTACAGCCCGTGCACAAGGCAAGATAAAAGGGCAAGGAAAAACAAAATAGGTGAAAAGCACAAAGTAACAGTGAAATTATCATATATTTACCTAGTTACAAGCATACTAAATGTAACAAGAATCAAGGTTGGCACTTTCTCAGCCTGGCTTTGCTGGGGAGTGCTTTATCTGGCATGCTAAGAGAGGTGAACTTCTAATTAGTATGATATTGAAATCAGTGGGATATTGTCACAGTAGGAGAAGTGGCTACACTTCAAGACTTCCCATTAAAAGTATCCTGAGCCCTGAAGAAAGAAGTCTTAGAAGAGAAACACCCATAAAACCCACAGAATATTTCAGACTTCTGAAAACTTCAATCAGAATTACTATCCTGCTCACAGGAAAAAGAATGAAAAAATCTGGCCCTTAATTAAAAAAAAATAAAAATCTGTATTAAAATAGTGATTTTAGTGCCACTTTCAAATGAAAATCCTACTTAAAGCTCCTGTTTTTATCATTTTGATAGATTCCCTTTGGAAATGTACATAAGGATGTCTCCTTTAGAAAACACAGGGTGCTGTCCTTTGAACTTAGATGAAATTTCAAATGGAATATACAATAACTTGGTATTCTTTTTGCTAACAGAGCGAACAAGGAAAGGAAACAAGCTCAGGGTTAAAAATAACAAGAAAAATGGAGTGTGTGTCTTGTTTCTGCTCTTACATTGAGAGTAGGATTCTGCACTGTCAGGTCCTGAGAAATTATCCCACTTCTGCTGAGAGAATATGATTTTCTGTGCAAAAGTCCGACATATAACTGCTTAAGCAGAGGGGTAAACATGCTGCATCAAGAGTGAGCTTTCTTTGTGACCAAATAATTTAAAAAATAATGCAAATGACAGACTTGTCTAGAAAGCAGGGATGAATTACACAAGAATGTTGATAAGCCAGGATCTGTCGATTTACCAGGAAGGTAAACAGAAAGTAGGTTCAAACACAGATTTTAAAGCAATTTGGTCATATGTGCTTAACATGAAATCTTGTGCTTGGTTTAAGAATATGTATTTGACATGCACAACACACTCCTGACTGCAGCTCATAGAGGGGGACAATATTGTAGAGCTCTGAAGCAGAGGGTACTTGATATTGATTTGGGTAGTGAATAGCACCTCAGCGGAAAAGAGTGACATAGTTAGTGCTGCTGGACAAGTGTGCTGCTTTTGAGCAGTATTTTCAGAAAAAAAACAACCCTTGTACATTGCTCATAAAAAAAGCCTCAGTTGAATAATATCACTTGTCAGGAGTAGATTTGCCAAGTGACAGATTTTGGGTGTCCTTAGCTCTGGAGAATTTGCATGCATGTAGCAAGTATCTAACCCCAGACTAAGGGTGACTGTCAAGGATAGTCCAAACTAATTAATTAAGCTGTATCAAGATCAAAGTGTGTCAAACAACATCTTATCTCTCAGAAATAGGATTACTCCAAAACCATTTTCAGACTCTTATGGCTTAAGTATTATAGATGTTTATCCTCATATTCACTGCATTTTTTTTAAATTCCTGTGTCACCCGTAGTGATATATCCACAGAATCAGGTACAAAGTCTGGCTTATGCTTTCTTTTTTTCAAGAATGAAAAACATGGTGTGTGAGAGTCATTCAACCAAATACAGCCATCTGTTTTCAAGCTAGTCACTCTCTAACTTCCTTCAGACTGTCTACAGAGAAAAAACATTTTGAGCACTTTGTCTCGTGTTAAAGATGGTTAAAATTAGGCTAATTAATTGTGCCCTGAAAAAGCATATTCCTTGCTTTGTCTTTGCAAGCTGGGAGACACTAGCTCAGATGTTCTCATGTACACTGAAAATGTCTAAAGTTAACTGAAATAAATGTTAGTTTGTCCTATTTTGTTATTTTTTCCTTTTTAAAATGCCACCAATTTTGTGGGTTTTGTTTAAATACTGATGCAATTTCTGACTTGTGACTATCATTACAGGTGAGAACACAGAGTTGCCTGCCCTCTCCACAGCAGGAGGACACTACTCCATTTTAGAAGATGGTGTCACCAGCTCTTAGTGCTACAGTCATTATAATTATTGCCATTATCATATCAGTGAGTGCTTACTTGTGTTTTCTGAAGTACATCTGCTCTGGATGCTGCAAAGCCACCCAAGTAGAGCCAGACAGAAAACTTGATCCCAGAAGGTTTGAAGAATACGTCTAATCTCACCTCATGAGGTGATTTGAGGAGCTGCGATAAGAAATACCTGTAAGAAGAAATACCAGAATGTAGAGGAGACATATTATTCAATGAATAGCAACAAGTAGCAGACCCTTATTTAATATTAAGGTTTTGCCTTACTATACACTCTGTCTTTAGTTGTTTTATCTAGATATAGTGAAACTTCTTCTGAAGTTTTCTGATTAAAGGCTACTATAGACCATACTCTCCAGTAGCATTATGGCTCTCCTTGGCAATATTTTTAATCTTTTCTGTTAACATTTATTGTGACATTCCCACTACTTATCCCCCAGTGCACAACCTTTATTACTGTTGCCACTTCTGGGTTACTTGAATTCTGTCTGCCAGAAATAGTTGTTTCTCTAGTAGTTCCCTAAATGCTGTAAGGAAACATTGTAGAATTGGAACACAAACTAACTAACCATATAAAAAAAGACTTCAAACATTCTACAATGTTCTTCATCTTGTTAAATATAAAGCAGTTCTTACCACTTAAATATATCTGATGAAGGTCCTCAGAATCTGCTACTTGCAACTATGCAGCTCAAGTCACCAAGAAGTCTTCTAACAAAGAAAAAGATGAGACTCCTTCCTGAAAGAATTCCATTTATACAAAAATATACCTATACAAAAATTTACCTACACTTTGTCCCCTGCCTGTTCTTTGTAAAATTCTTAAGGTTTATTTGTCTAAGCCTTCTTTCTATCTATGTTTATCATTTGGGATTTCTTCCCTGTTTTTGTCAACTTTGCAATTTTTCCCAGATTTTGTCTGGAAAAGCATTCTTCATTTTCTCCTTCATGTGCTGTTGCTTTGTATTTTGAAATTGCTGAAATATAGACTAATGCCACTCTTCAATGCAGTTTAATTTTTAGGTCTGGTGTCTAAATAGCGTGTCTTCAATTTAGTCCATGGATCACTGAAATCAACAACTGTAATAGTGAAAAAAACAGAATGGTTTTGAAGAGAAATATCTATGATATTTTATGGTTTGTGTTTTGTATTTTGTTCTCATTAAAATGTTTTCTCACATCTTAATTCTTTCTAATTGATACATCTAAATAAAGAGAGCAAATACATAACTCTGATTCCCCTTGATCATCGACCTGTCGGGTTGATTACTTCCATTCTAGGTACCTGTGGTATCCTGGTTTCACAGAAAAGAAGGTTTGTTTCTACACATAATCAGCTTGCTGCCAGGGCTCTTCTGTCTGGGAACAAGGAATTCTCTCTGCATAGGCTGGAATTCATAGATTCATAGAATCATAGAATGGTTCAGGTTGAATGAGATCTTAAATATTTTCTAGTTCAAACCCCCCTGCCATGGCAGGGACAGCTTTCACTAGACCAGGTTGCTCAAAACCCCATCCAATCTGGACTTGAACAATTATTCCAGGGATGGAGTATCTACAACTTTTATGGGTCACATGTTCCAGTGTCTCACCATCCTCACAGACCTGAGACACTTGGATTTCCTCCCGTACCAGAGATCTTCCATATGAACACCTCAAAGCAGGTCTGACACCTTCAAAGACCTATCCATACCTGCCCAGCATCAGTGCACCTTGGAAGGATGCCACAACAGCAATTCACACTGAATCCACCACCACTGTAGCTTTGGCTTCAGTTTTCATCCTTTCCTCTACTAGACTAGTAATCTAACATGAGTTAACCAGAGGAGAAACAGAAACACCTTAGTGGTTAAGGTACTGCTCCCTTTCCCTGGGATTTGCATCTGTATTTGCCATTAACCTTCAGAAAAGATGCCATAACTGGGAGCAGACCAAGACAGCTGCCTGCTCAGCCAGAAAAATATGGATCTGATTAATTGTTAAGATTTGTATACAGCGTGTGGCAGCAGTGTTGAGCAACACAACAAAGGCTGGAAGAAAATGAGAGAATGTTAGTATAAAAGACTTGGATTTCAGAGCTGAAATGACTCAGTGGTTTACAGAGAAACCTCTAAATCCTAATTTTTTAAGACCATCTTGCAAAATGTGGCCCTTCCCTGCTAAAAATCTGTCCTTAGGAAAAAGGCCCCAGCAAAGGAGCTCCATCAACAAAAACATCCCTGGAAAGTATCCACCAGAGGGAGTTGCATGAATGCATCACAGTCTGAGCTAGAAATGGTTATACAGTGGCTGAGAAGATCTGCCTGTGCGCTCCCTAGGACAGACAGGCAGCTCCCTGCAGCTGCTGGTCAGGAGCCTGGGCTGAATTCAGCAAAGTACTGACCCAAATCTGCATAATCTTAAGTGAATACTCAGTGAACTCTAAGGAATTGCTCTGTGCATGGCTTTAAGCAAGTGTTTTATTAGAGCAGGGTCAAAATACTCAGTGCTTTGCAGGATCATATGAGGAAAAGACTCTGTTTACACCTCGGCTTTTATTTTTCCCTCACTGGTTCACTTGTTAGGAAAAAATCTAAGCCAGTGCCAGCCTTGTTTCTGGGAGGCCCAGGGAGGAAGCCTTGGAAGCAAACCCAACTGCTTCCACTCAGGAAGAGTTTTTGATGAGGCTGCCTCTGACACGCAGTGACGGCAGCTGCTCTGGATGGATCCTGGCTCCCTTTTCCAAAGACAAAAACAACAACATGATGACACCTCTCTATCCAGAATATGGGACAAATCTCTGTTTCAACATGAAGTTACCTCTAAGACTTTCTGTGCAATTAATGTTAAAGTATTTTCAGCAGAGAGAAACAGTGTGAACTACCCCTTTACAAAAAAATAAAATAAAATAAAATAAAATAAAATAAAATAAAATAAAATAAAATAAAATAAAATAAAATAAAATAAAATAAAATAAAATAAGTCGAATTCTTGCCTGCCTCTGCCTCAGAAAGCAGGCAAAGGACCACAGCACTAGCAAGCTATTGTGGAAATAGCCCAGATTAAAAATACCATTTTAGACCTTTTGAATTTTTTCTTTTAATTGCATCTCCTGGGTGTCCTAGACTCTTGAACAGCTCCTAAAAGAAGTTTAAGAAACAGCATTCCACTCTGCTGGAGACCTCAATCCAAATTCTGCTTTATATTAGGATAAAGGAGCACAAGGAGTTAATCCCAGCTATGTGCTTTGACACAATTTCTGGCTAAAAGCCCGAAGAGGCTGTGAGAAGACATTAAATGAAGATGATTCCTGCCTTGATGAGATTATTTACCAATAAGGGAAAAAAAAAAAAAGGCATCACAATATTAGAAAAGGAAGAGGCTGTTGTTTCTGTGCCTAGAAGGAGATGCAGAGAGGGTTTTGCCTTAGGACATTCCTAAGCTGGAATTCCAGCCCTAAATCAGGCGACCCCCAGCCCAGGGCACAATCCTTTGTCAACTCTCCCTTCTCTGTAAACTAGGCATCTTAATACCCCCACTTTTCACAGGAATGCTAAATAAAATGCCTTGAAGATGAAATGCCTGTGTAGCTGTCACGCTGCCAATTCTCCTGCACTGTGCAGATTCATATGGTAACAAGAGTCAAGGTCAGGGAAGCATTAGTCAGTTTGAATTTGGCAAACGGGAGTGTTGGTGTCTGATAGCCCTTGCTGGCAGATTAGATTAGCATGAAATGCCTTGCCTAGGTTATCCTTGAAAATCACTTCAGCTACTGCAGGAGATGGCTGTTCAGTGTATTAACAAGGGTGAAAGCAGGGCAGTTACTTTTGACACACGTTTGCTTTGCCAGTCTGACTTTCTGGGCTATTAGTACTGGTTTAAGACTATCTGAGAAATGTAAATATCCCCAGTTTTTTAATGGGCTGCTACGGATGTGTTCGTGTCCCTCAAGGTGTTCACGGCCAGGTTGGATGTGGCTCTGAGCATCCTGCTCTGGTGGAAGATGTCACTGCCCATGGTAGGGGGTTGAAATGAGATAATCTTCAAGGTTCCCTTCCACCTCAAATCATTCTATGATTCTATGATATCAAAGGTAATGTTCTTTCACTGCTTTCCTCTCTTCATTTCTTTCAAGCAAATCCGAGGGGTATCTACTGCCAGGCCATTTTTAGGGGTGATTACCTCACCATGGAGGTCTTTTTAGTTCTATCCAAGGCTGAAGATTTTTGCTGCAATGAATTTTTGCAGGAAAACCGTGATTTAACATCCACTGAGCCCATGCAGAGCAGCACAGAACACTACTTTGGCATCAGTGTAATTTCTTAACTGACAAGCTGTGGAGGTTTGAGGGGGCTGGGATCTCTGGGGGTGGTCAAGGGGGGCTTCGGGTCTTGCAAGGGGGTCCTTGGGCTTTGGGGAAGGGAAGGGAGGGTAAGAAGGGGCCACTTACCTGCCTGGGTAAAATCCTATTTTCCTTAAAAAAGGTGGTGGGAGGGGGGAGCTGAGATCAAGGCAGCCCTCTCCCAGAAAAGGCAGGGGGGTTGCCCCCAGCCGTCCCCTGCAGCTTTCCCCGGGCCGGCCGGGGACCGGGATAGCCCTCACTCCTGCCCGCTCTCTCCGGAACGGGGGTAGGGGGGTGTTCTCGGTGCGGGCTGCTCCCCCCTGTCCCCTGCTGTTTCCCGGGGCTGAGCTGGGACCGGGGACGGCCCTCGATCCTGCCTGCTCTTTCCCCGGGGTAGGAGCAGTAGCGATGCCTCTCGTTCCCCCAGGCCCCTGGAAGCACGGGGCCGGTGGTGATGGAGGCGGGGGCTCCGCAGGACCAGGGCACCCGGTGCCTCTCCCTGTGCAACAGGGAGGTGACGGCGTGAGCGAGGTGCGCCGCAGTGCCGATTGGTAGCCGCCGGCGCGCAACTCCAGGACCGTCTCACACCGCGCGGGGTGCACGGTACTCCCTCAGACCTGGCGCAGGCAGCAGCCCAGGAGCACGGCTGCAAGAGAGCCCCGGCATGCCCGTGGCCACGCAGCGGGGTGGCGCAGCCAGTGCGGTCCTGCCGGCTCCCGGCCTGTGAGCAGAGACAAGCTGCTGGTGCCGGTGCGGCAGCCCCAGTGCAGCCACGGTCAGGAACCTGAGCACAGTTGCTGCTTGTGGACAGCGGCAGGGGTCCAGCGCTGGCAACGTGCTAGCGATGGCCGTGCAAAGGGGCGGCAGTCACTCCGGGCCATCCCCGAAACACTGCAGCCACGAAAACAAAGATGGCGCCTCGGGCCCTGGGCGCGGGGGTTTCGGCGGGAACCGCCATTGTGCCTAGAGTGAAAACGCCGGAAATGAGGTGGGGCTTGGCCCCGCTGGCCAATGGAGAGACAGTTTAGCCAGGAAGAAGACGGCGAGATTCGCGCGAGAACTGGAGGGCCGAGCGCAGCAGCCCTCCCCTCTCTTCAGCTCCTGGTCCAGGGGCGAGGCACGCAGCTCCGCTCCTCCTCAGTCTCAGGCCTCGCGGCGTGACTCCACCCATTGCTCTCAGCACCAAAGCGATTTTCCAGCTTGAAAGCAAGTAGCTACTTCCCGAAGGGGATGGGAGGGGGTCGCTTTTCACTTCCTTTTGTGTTTGTCAGAGAACCTCGAGGGGCCGGGGAGTGATACTAGCAGAGAAGGAGGGAGAGAGACGGCTTCCCTACCCCTCCCCCTGTTTTCTCAGCTAGTCATCTAGCTGGGAGAGCAGTTCTCTTTTTGTTTTTGTCCCTTTTTCCCTTTTGTGTTTTCTGTGGGTCAAGTGTTCCTCTGTGTAAATTTTGGGGTCCCTGTGGGTTATCCCTTCTTCCCTATTTTAAACCCCCTGTAATAAACTGTTCTGCTGCTAATTTTGTTCAGTTTTCCGTCATCTTTATTGTGCACGCCCCCTAGACAAAAAAAGTGGTTCAAACCACCACACAAGCCCTACCAAAAGCAAGGCTGGTGAGCAATGTCCTCTGTCCTCTATGCTCCCACTTTTGGAGCCAGATTACTGGCCCCCAGTTGTCAGGCATCCCTTTCTGCTTCTCTGTGCACAGAAGTTGCTGCTGTTGGGTTGGACAAAACCTCTGACAGCAAGTAACCTCGGTTCAGTGACAGGAGAGGCACAGATCAGGTCTGTAAGACTTGTTTAGTTCATATCAAAAAAGTCTCTTTCAAATCTAATGCATTTATTTTAAAAGTATTTTCTCAATAGAAAGACAAACATAAGAATGACGAAGAAAATTTCAAGTGGGTTCTCAATGCTGTCTGCCAGTCATCTTTAGTCTGCTGTCACTTGTAGTCTAGGGGAAAGGCGAGTCTTTTGAGGCACTACTAATATTATTAGAACTCTAAATATTAGCACTGCCTCTCCATGTTTCCACCAGATAAGACAGTAGCTTTTCTGTTAGCAGTCATGAAGGCTGTAGTTCTTGATGCCAGCCATGCTGTGTTCACCAGGAGTCTGAGACACAAAGAAATGGGGAGACAATATAGATCTCACTCACTTTTCTACTTTCCTGCCTTGTTTCATAAAATATTACAGTTAAACGGATTACTCAGGTTGTGGTGCTGAACGCAGGGGCCACTCTTTCTTGAAGTGTTTCAGACCTGTTGCCTTCACAGCTCTTCCCTCCTCTTCCCAGTGCATGCACTCACTCTTTGGGCACGTTTTCACTCCCTCTGCAATAGTGAAACAGTATAAAGCAAAATACTTAGACTGGGCCAGTGTCAGTGCTAACAGGACTTGGGGAAAAATGCCATTAAATCCAGTCTAGAGTAGTTTTCATATAGTTCTCTGGGACTATGACAATAACGATATGTTCTATAGCAGTTCCCTCTACTGTACATACTTGATTGTCATTCAATAAATTTCATATGATACAAGAGTAAAGGAGATATCTCTCAGCTCCACACTTCATTCTGACAGAGTTCTGAATTGCTCTATGCAGGCAAATCAACTTCCAAAAAGCAACGTGTTTCTGGAGAGACAATATTAAAAAAAATCAAACTGTGTGTGGAAAAGCCAAAACAAGGCTGGGAGGGCGTTCAGCTGTCCGTAAACATTCCCTCCCCTTTATCCCATAGCACTCCCTTGTCCCCTTTTTCACTGGCACTAAGGAAAAAAATCCTGAAGAATCCACGAATGACACAAAGCATATTTAGTTCTTGCAGTGAAACAAATGTGAAACAGCACTGGGCTGAATTAAACCCATATAGACTGGCAATAAGTCAAAGTAGTTTGTGAAAAGCATCCCAGGACAGGCGCAACATTGCTGAAGATTGTGATGGAAGCAGGGCCAGGAGTCACATGGAGATGAGTTCTTGCAAAGAGTCGTATCTAATACAATGAAATGAAATAGCTGTAAATAAAGGGAAATTTATTAGTTCCAGATGGCATCATTATAACAAGTTTCAGAAAAACTCAAAGCCAATTCATTGAGGAGAATAACCACACCTTTTGGCTTATCTTACAGAATGAGGTATTTGCATCAGATTGCCTCTGTGGATAAGGATATGGTTGTTCCCATACATGCCCCTTACAGGAAAAGAGGGGAAGAGAGAGGAGGGGTGGAGAGGAAAGGGCAGGGGAGAGCAGGGGAGCGGAGGAGAAAAGTCAGCTGTTCTTTACACAGCTACTGGCAGAAGAGAAGTCAGAGTTATCTGCGCCTTGATTATCTTTGAAGCAAGAGAACCAAATTTATAAAAACATCAAGGATGGCTTCATTGAACACAAGAGAATGATTCAGTGGGTTCAGGATATCATCCCAAAATTCGTCCTGCAACCTACAAACTGAACCTGAATCCCAAAATCTCATTTAGCTTTCTCTCACTTTTTCATCACAAATACACACACACTTTGTACTCACAAAAAATTTGTGTTTATAACCCATAAACCAGAAATCCCCTTCTGCACATGTTGTACCTGAAGAGATCTCAAGGAGAAGAAGAAAGGCAAATCTATTCAAGTCAACTAAATCAGTTGGTGAGGTCCTGTGTACATACAGGAATTCAGTCTGCTCCATAAACAGGGACCAGACATGTTTACATGTTTCCATAGTCACTTAATAGCCACCATATACAAAATCCCAAAGTTTTGCATATTTTCAAATGAACAAAACTCTACTTGGATCCTAGACTCCATCCTGCTCCCATTAAGATTTCCAAAGCTTTAGCTGACATCTTTGAATCAACAGCAGCAACTACACATATTTTGCCTGGATATGCAATAGTAAGGGTTTGCTCAGTCCTGGCTCTTTGTTTAGCTGGCTCAGCTTCTATCTCTAACTCTAATTCTCACCCTTTCCCATTTTCAAAGTGGTAGATTCTTCTTTGCCTTGCCTTGCCTTTCGTTGCCCTGTGTGTGGCAAATTCCTGTGTATGAGCTGCAGTGTGGCATTTTGCTGATGGTTTTTTGCACAGCCGTGACTACAGCGTCTCTTCCAGGACCATCAACCTACTCAAACTTCTTCAGAAACTTTGCAGACTACAATTTATAGTTTTATTACTTCTTTTGTTGGGTGTGGAACTTGACTTCTCAGAGAATAAGAGCAGAAAAACTAAATGGAAACATAAAATACTTCATCAGGAACTCAGGGCACTGTGCTGTTATAATACTGCAGCAGGTCCCCAGCACTGCAGTGGTTCAATCATTTTTCTCTGGCAGTGAGGTCACAGCAGAAACCATGGCTTCTGCCTGGAGGGTGTCTGGGAAATATTCACACTGACTGTGCCTCACCTTTATATCAGTGTGACACCAATGTTTGAGACAGTGAGTCCAGAGAGAAGTGATGATTCTTTAACAACCACTTCTGAGCATCACTGCAAATCACCTTGCAGGCAACAATGGCTTAAATGAGCCCAAGCAAGACTAAAGAGGTGCTAGTCAAAAAGGTGAAATGTTTTAGAGAGGTCACCTGGATACTGGCCTTTCATCAATTCACAGTACATGTCTACCTGCTATTCTCATGCTGAAGAGACTTGGAGTCCTCAGAATGCACAGGACAGCAGTGTCTAAAAGCATCTTATTTCATCTTTATCTTAGATGATGGTTAGAAATTCTTTACTTAGAGGGTGGTAAGACACTATAACATGCAGTCTACAAAAGTGGTAGATACCCCATCCCTGGAAGTGTTCAAGGCCAGGTTGGATAGGGCTTTGAGCAACCTGGTTTAGTGGAAGGTGTCCCTGCCCGTTGCAGGAGAGTTGGAACTAGATGGTCTTTCTATGCTTCTATGGTTATATAATCTCTGGAAAGCTAAGAAATTCCCTTGTTTCCCCCTGGAGGAGAACTCGGTGTCCCACGTCTTCATGAACTCCAACAGACTTTCTGTGATTCCCTGTTTGGAAATGAATGTAAAGTCTAAGTCAACTTGCTTTCTCCATGCTTCAGGTCTCCATGAGTGAAGAAGTCTCCACTGGCTCCTAGGCAGCTTCTAGTAGTGGTGATCAAGACCGTTTTTGTTTCCTGAGATAGTGGTGCTGTCTTGGGAATAAAAAAATAGCTAGAATAAAGCTCATGACAAAAAAAGAAACATTTTTTTTCTCCTCACTGGAGTCTGGCCATTAGAGGATCTTGGAAAAACTGTTTTCCTGAACCCTCTAGGAAATTAGATATACCCTTCCTGTCTGTGTCAGCTCTGTCAAAATATGACTCAGCCCCTGTCACTGCAAGCAATTGTTGCTTCTGTCTCAGCTGCAAGGTCATGTCTGGATTAAAATATTTCCAGTTTACTTTTGATGAATATTCACCACCTGAAGGCAAATGAGAAAGGTTTTTTATTTTCCTTTTAAAAACTCACCTTTTGCACAGACCTAAATAGTCCTTCCTCTGGGACACTGTCACAAACTGAACTTCCTAAATAAAGCTAAAATCAGCTACTAGGAAATAAACTGAACTTTCCTAAACACTAGGAAATTAGGAAAAGGCCATTAAACATGGAAAACAAGGGCTTTTATGTTACTGGTCTTTCCAAAGCTTTGTATTATAACTGCCACTCTTACAGTAGCACCTATGCAGAGTAATTCAGATTAGAATTCCTCTTAGACAAGCATTGTGCAAAGTCCTTATAGTAGTAGGCAATCCCCATAATAGAAAGGAGATTAATGTTGAAAAGATTGAAGTATTTCATAGGTGAATGTGCTGTTCAGTAAAGTTGGACAATAACCTTTCTGTGTACACTCCACTTGCCTCTAGCAAAAGAGAACAAATTAGCCTGCACGATGTGCTGCACTTATGACTTCCAATCTTCAGGCAAGGTCACTGTGGATAAATCTGCCTGGGAGACCTTGGGCAGATGTGAACTCACTTGTCATGGCTCAGGGCAGGTGAGATGTAAGCTAGCTTTGAGCCAAAGGGTGTGTGACCAAGTTAACATGGTGCTGAGGTGGTGTCCCTCTGCCTGACTGGTGCAACCCAGTGGGGAAAGTGGGAGGAATGATAATTTGGTAGTTAGAAAGAACTGAGAAGAGAGATTTTAAGTGATATCCCTAAGTACCACTTAGAGGTACTGACTGGGATGCAACAGGGCATGAAAGTGAAGAATAACAAGACAAATTTCATTTTCTGGAGCATGAGCAACACAACATTATCTGACCTGAGTGTGGAAAATGCGTTGTACAGATAAAGCATTCACGTCTTTTTTTCTGACTCCGCTGGCTGCAGCTTTAACAAGCTGCATTTTTCTTTATGAATTTCTTTAGGGTTTTCTGTATTCCACAATGGAGCCCCAGGTGAAGTGTTGGATACCACTGAGGAAGGGGAGTGCCCACAGAAGGAATGTGAGTGTTGGAGGAAGTCAGGCTGCCAAACAGCATCTGTGTCTACTGCTGGAGGCTACGCTGGTGCTGACACACCAGGTTATTTCTGCTGTGATATCACCCGGTTGTCTAATTAAAGACCATGTTAAAGACACAGTCCTAGATTTAAAGTTGTGAATATGTACTAGCGGAGATTTTGCATTTTGCTTTTCTATTTAAAAGGCCAGAAGCTTTATAGCTTCTGCTAATCTCTGTTGAGATGCATCCTAATCACCTTCTCAGGTAGCACAAGCCTAGTTTTAGGACACTGGGACAGCGGAAAAGAAACCCCTGCCAGGACTAATCAGAAAAAGTTGCTGTAATGAGAAACTCAGATTTTTCGGACTCAAAAATGATTGGTAAAAACATTGTGGGTTTTTTTTTGATGTAGCAAATTAAACAGTTTTTAATTGCAATCAAGTCACTGCATTTTTAATGCATAAAGTATAGAGATAAATAATATTTTTCCATTAGGTTTTATTTGGAAATCAAAAGAAGTACAAAACCATATTTAAAATCCAGCTTCTTCTCCTTGCCAAAGAGCATGAGTCATACATTATGGTATTCATTGAGAAGCCAGCAAAGCTTGGAGAAATATTTTGGTGTTAGGTTTCTGTTCCATATCTAGAATCAGACAAACCTAACTGACTAGAGGGTGAAATCTGAGAATAACAACACTGGTCAAGATTTTTGAACTCAGGTGCCTAAGAAATAATTCTGTTCTGGGAGAGTTTGGTAAAAGACAATGTCATTAATCAACTTTGACATCTACAAAATTTCCTAAAATCTAACAGGCACTGGAGGTATGCACTGCAAAGGAAACTGGAGTGGGGTTCAATCACTTACTTGTAGGTGTCTGCATGTGAACTAAGGACTATGCTCTGACAGTAAATATGGATAGTGCCTTAAATAAAGTTACAGTGAATAGAGTCTGGAAATTATTCAGTTGACTAACTACCAGCTGACTCAGGGTACACTGAATTATAGTGGAGGTTCTATGATGTGTATTAACTGGATCTCTATTGAGTATAAAGGGATTATAGACATTTAGACCTCACATACACACTGGTACTTATGTATTTTAGCATGAAATTTAATCCCATACCAGATGTTAAAATATGGACTATCTGTGTAACTGTAGTCAAGATGTCCCAAGCTCTGTCTAAACCAGTTGTGGCTCAGCTACACCCACTCCATGCAGAGGTTACTCCTTAATGCACACCACACTCTTACCCTTGCACATCTGTTTCTTCACAGCAAAGGCACTGAGGTTCTTAAAGAACCCCTGAACCAAACCCCCAGATATGAGCGGTCCCAAAGCAAAATGCCAGAAGACATTCTCGCTCTGCCCACACGGACAACACAACCCATTCTCAAGCTGCAGAAATTAGCTTACCATGCCTTGTATCTGTAGGTAACAGGATTGAAATCTGAGTGTCAAGTTTGGACTTCAACCATGGGAATATGGAGTTGGCACTAACAGACAGTTTGGGTTTTCTCCTTTGCACTGGCCTGGTGTGAAAGGTATTGAGATTGTTGACCAAAACGACTTTGTATCATGCTGTTTCCATGAAAGCCCGTCTTGGAAACCAAACATACACAAACATTGTCATACCAGCCCTTGCAGACTCCCCTGGCACATCTTAGAACTGACCTGAGCTTTCCAATACTTTCAAGAATTCTTCAGGGTTTCTTTCTTTTAATTTCTTTTTTTCCTTGATTTTTATTTGTAAATTTTCACAACCCTTTTTTTTTGTATAGAAAATTGTAACAGAAGCCTTATCACAAGCTCTTGTTTCATGAACCTTTAAACCTCTTCACGGTGACACTGGAAATCAAGGGCTTCTTATGTTCATAACACTCTATGCCATATCTAATCTATATAACAAAGGACAGGAAGAGAAAGAAAATTAGCCCCAAAGTCCTCAGACCCCAAAGGTCCAAAAGGGTGAGGAATGCTGACAAAGGGAGAAGTACATGCTGCAAGTGTGGTGCTTAAGCAAGGCTGTCCTGGTAATTGGAAGCAGCATGTTACCATCACTGCAAAGGACATCAAAGGCTATGACAAGTGTCTTCAACAGAGCACATCCAGGCAGGGTGTTGAAAAATGAAAGAAAATGAAAGTATTGGGGGGAACAACTGGTAGTTAGGGCTCCTTGGCTCTGCTTTTCGTGCTGCTGTTCCTGTGGTCCAGCTTCCTTAAGAGCCACGGCTGAAGAAGTGAGCATTAAGTTTTATGTGCCCCTCATGCAGGCCATACTCAGTGGCCTTCTGTGATCCTCAGAGGACAGTCTGCAGAGAAACAAACTGAAGCCTGGAGATGTTTTCTGGGAAGGGATGGGCCTAACCATATGTACAGGGCACTTTTATAACCCTGTCCCTTGGACTGAGACTGAGAAAACAACAACTAAGTCAATGACAAAGGGTCGCACTGCCAAGTAAGGAAGTTGGAAGCAATGATATAAATACACTTTGAACAAGACATCTTTATCAAGAGAGGAAGTATTAAGAGCTACAGCAACCAGGCAACGTGGGAGAAAGGAGGATAAAGAGGGACTGAGATAAGGTTAATGAAGAATGACAAATAGAGCCAAGTGGCTTTTTCCTGTTAAAGAAAACCCGTCCCTTCCACTTATCAAGCTCAAGGACAGAGAGGGGACTTTCCTGAGCAAAGGAGCCCCAGCAGCAAAGTCAGCAGGTGCTACAGAGATCCAAACCATCTCCCTTACAAACATGAGGTGAAGCTTCGGTCCAGACACAGGTCAGCCCATGGGAAACATGAAGGGGAGAATGTGGATTATTGCCATAGGACATGGTATTTCCCTTGGGACACAGGTAATCCAGGGAAGTCCCTGGCATGCAGGCAGTGCTCCTATGTCTCACGGCACAGCTGCTACTGCTTTCCCTGGAGTCACGCAAAGCCAAATGCAATCAGATGCAGGCTAAGCCCTGTAAAAACATATTTGGATGCCTATGTTCATCATTTTGTTGTTCCAGAAAACTTCCAAGAAGGATAATAAACTGAAAGGATTAATTAAACAGCAAGAATTAATCAAAATCAGAGCAGTACCTTCTGGCTAACAGATCCTATTGGACTTGCAGATAAAATTGCTTCCATCTCTCCATGGTGTTGTTTTAATTACTAATAATCGAGGTCCCTCCAGCCATTTGCGAGTAAACTTGCCTGACTGTCACCCAACCTGAACCTCTTCACTGATGTCTGCCTTTTTTGTGGATGGAAAAAGCAGCATGCTCGGCAGCAGTGCTGGGAGACCAGGAAGATCTATCTCAGTCACTGGCTGGCTCATACAAAACTGAAGCCAGTGGAAAGAATCCAAATTACTTTCGAGGACGCTGGCTCAGGGCTTTTGAGATTTTGGGCCAAGATGACAGGACTAGAAGTCATAGGAGCACAACAGGTGTGATGGTCAGGGAGAGATTCACATGTCAGCACTCTATACAGCCCTGCTGCAGAGCAGGCTCTGCCTCCACCACATCATCTTGCTAACAAGTGAGTTTTGCTAAGCTGTGCAAGGACCCTGAGACCAGTCATAGCCTGAATTAATTGACCTGACCAACCTGCCCTCTCTGCACCCATGCTGTGAGTAGCCTTGTCTCCAGTCCTGTCCTTGGCTCCATGTTCAGATGCTACTCTCCAACGGCTTTGCCCAGTAGCCACTTGATGCTCAACAGAGCTAATCACTGCTCCTGGCCCACTTGTGACTGTGCCCTGTCAAGGATAGCGCTGCCTGTGCTGTGATCACCCTCAGCTTCCAGCTGCCCTCCCTCATGGAGCAGCCCCACTCTTACTGCTCCTGAGGAGGCATTTAAATATCATGCACCTTAGCCCATGCACAAGGACCCTGTGAGTAGGTAATGATGGTTCTTGCAATCATCCAGAAGTGCTTTCCATACTCTGCTTCACTGATCTTCCCAGTCTTGGCAAGTGGGCAGCTTTCCTATGAGTGAGGCAGCAGGCACAGTTCTCCTCACTGCAAGTCGAATCAAGACAGCTGACCCTCAAGTGCACCTTGAAATCGGGTGTTCTCTGGATAAAGAGGGATTCAGTTTCCAGGCCAACCAACTCAAAACTCCATCCGGTTTTAAATTCTGAAGAAAGGGGTTAAGTGAAAGATTGGGTTTACTTATAGATAGAATTAGGCTTAAAATAGAGTATTATGTCACTGTAAATTTCATGCTATATAAAAACTAAAAAAAGAACTAAAAACAAACAAACAAAAAACCAACCAAACAAAACCCACCAAAACAACCAGCTTTATATACACAGTCGCATACACTTATATGGTTTCTCCTAGCTCAGCTCAGACAAAAGGACATTCGTATCATTCAAAGAGACACTCTTATAATTCAATTTCAAATTCAGATTTGGGAGCCCTGGATACATCATTTAAGGTCTAAGGTATCCAGCAATTAGGCAAGGTTGTAATGCCCCATTTCTCAGACCTGCTGTCAGTCTTAGCATATTATTGTTAACAAAATACGTACAACTCAGATTGATACTGGCTTGGTATGATGTGCTGGTAGATCATCACCTGAAAGTGTATCCAAATGGCAAAGCATTATTAAAGATTACTTGCATGGAAAAAAATTTGAAAAGGCTGAAAATATTTGAGAAAGTGCTAGTAGCAATCAAAAGATAGGTGGGAAACTCTTAGTAGCTGTTCTACTCAACAGGAAGATTTATGACCTCTCAAAGGAGGTGCAGCGGGACTTCCTAACTCTTACTACCAGGCAATGGAACACATGGCACTGAAAAATGGTAGTTGCTAAGAATATCTGAAATTAAATATTCCATATGGCATCCTTTGTGTTTCCACATGGAGCCTTTTTGACCTCTAAAAGTCCATCCTTCTTATCACTTTTATCCCATGCAGATATAAATGTTCATCACTACTTTGTTTTCATGAGCATATCCACTGCAATGCATCTTCAAAGCAGCCTGTTCTCTACCAGCTGAGATATGTAGCACATGCAGGTCTGCACCATACTGCACAGTCACTACATTACTCATGATATCTCATGATATTTGTTCCAACAACATTTTAAGTACTCCTTTTAACAATAATTCAATTTTGTGTTTTAATAAAAGGGCAAGTGTAGACTGCAACAGAACAATGCCCCATGTGAAATAACTTTGAACTCCAGACAAACGTGCTTTAATAGACTTCCCTCACATATCATCTAACAAGATTTTCAAATGTACAGATGCTATCCAGTTGCCATTGCTCTGCTGGCAGCTGCTTCACAGACTTTTCTACAGTAAAAGCAAGCCATCAAAAACTGCCAGCACAAGAGAAATATGGTGAAAGTGATAGCATTTGGTGAAAGTACCATCTACTTATTTAAAAGCAGTCTTGTTTTCTTGTTTTTCAAACTTTTTATGGTTCTGAAATATTTGCAGGACAAAGGTCCTAGAAATCCCAGGCAAGGGGAAGGACTCACTGTTTCAAAAACAATCCCGGAATGAAACAGCATGTCAATGAGATCAGCAAAGAAATGCCACTCAGTCCACTGTGTCACTGCAGTTAGTGCATAGAGCTGCCTCCTTGCCCATCAAAACCCTCCTCCTTTGGACCCATCTCAATCTTATAGAGAAGAAGGGGAACTAGTTTAAAATTCATCCAAAAGTTTAGAAAATAGTAACTTGTCTCACTTCATACTGTGTAAAGGTTTCGCTTCAAAAAGAGCAGAGGGACCTGATAGGTCTGAACATGTGGAAGTGCTTCTTTGTCGATCCAAAGGTTTTAGGGAAGCTAAACCAGGCTTATTATTGAATTTCTTTTTTATGCTGTAAATTACTAAAGAGAGGTCCCAGATTTCAAAATCTGGCCTGAATTTCAACCTCCCAAAGAGCTGGGCTGATTGATTCTGTAGTTATAGTTCAAGTGTTGTCACAGAGCCAGTTGCGAAACTGGCATATGTTTCCAGCCTCAGATTGTGATTATTTTTGGACCAAGATCTGCATGCGTCTGGAGCTGGGATTTTACATTATGTCTCTATTAAGTAACATTGTGCAAATGCTCAGCCCAGAAGGAGAGAGTACATTCCAAGGGGCACAGACTGTTTTTAAACAAAATTGTTTTTCAAGTCTCAGATTCCAATCTTCCACTCAGAACCTGAGCAGCACTGAGAGGTGCTTGCAGGTGGGCAGCAGCTGCCTGCAGCCCACGGCTTGGACATCACCCTTGAAAGAGCAGTCCAAGACCCCACCTGGATTCTCCTCCTCTCCATCTGCCATCCTACTAAGCATGAGCCACCACCAGCAAATTCTACACGGGTATCCCAAGAATGCAGATAGGCCTCCCAAACTGCCCACATCACGCGTCTAATGGAAAACTGGATCATGGCATTGTGAACCTCTCTGCGCAATCTGAACATGGAAGTTAATGCTACCCACCTTGGCAAAAGTGCCCAGCCCTGCCATTCTTCATTGAGCCAGCCATGCTCCAATCTGAGCCTTAACAAGGGACTTTCTAAGCTTAAAACTCTCTGAGAGAGGCCAATCCCTTAGTGATAAGCTCTGGGTGCATGCGATGGGAAAAAGAGGGAAAGTGGAAAATCTGACCTTCCAGGCTCAGTGCCTTTTCAGCCAAACTGTGTGTGAAGATGGGTGGATAAGGAGAATAACAGACCTGTGGGTTTTAATTAGGCAATAAAAAAACCTGCTCTTTGATCAAAGCAATGTGAAAGCCTACACATGGCATTTATTTATCTCTAGGTTAATCTGTCTTAAGGGTCTGAAAAACACATTGCATCTGCAGTAGTTTTTACTATTTCTGGCCATGTGAGCTTTGTCCCTACATGTCTGGAGTTCTTGAAAACACATTCAATAAGCGTGAACTAATACTAGCCTGGTGATTGAGTGTGAGTGAATATCCCATAAAATATCTCACACTCCAAGGACAGGTTGGGTCCCTGTATTGTGCATTTTATGTGCATTCAACAAAATGAAGATTTGGGAACAACCTATGCCCCCATGAGTGCTTCATATCACATGTATCATTTATAAGGCAAAAGACAGAAATCAGTAAATGATATTTCCCCAGATAGGGGGTCACAGAAACAGTAGTAGTTTTTTAATCCCATGGTAGGTCAATAGAAGAAATCTAACTGCTGCCTTACTGAGGAGTGTTAATCATCTGTCACTGCTTCCTCTTACCACTAATGAAGTCAATACATCTAATCAAACTTGATCTGAATGAATTATGTTTCATATCTTACCTGTCAGAGTCAAGAAACATTTTAAAAATGGAGTTCCTTGAAATACTGATACATACAAACATGACTCAATAAAGATCATTCTTCTAAAATTATTACCCCTATTAATTACAATATTTCTTTCCTTTCCCCTCATGCCTGCAGTAAAGTGCTAACAGAGCTATGAGAAAGTGAAGTGATTTTCAGATCTGGATTGCAAACCATCAACACAGCTGCAGATTCATTTCCAGTTGCAGATGCTTTCTGGCTAATGAAGTTAGAGCTAGAAGAAAAGCAGTTTGGCTTTGATGTTTCAAACAGTTTATGGGTCTGACTGCTGGAAGGGGAAAAAATACCTTTTATTTGTACATTGGTCAAATTAATTTTTTAAATGGCTGAAAGGCAGACAATGAACCTTGCACTGTCATGCTCACAGAGCTGCTTTTGAGATTGAAGCTAAACATTAAAACTTCTTGGATGGGAGCCTGAAGTGCCCCCCAGGGAATAATTGTGCAACAGCAGAGGGATGTACTAGATGGTGAAATAAATCTTTTTTGCCATTACTGTCTCTGATATTAGAGTGCTACTTAAGATATGATGGCAGGAGAGACTGACAAGACTCTTATCAGACTTCTGTTGAAAAAAAAAGATACCAAAAAATCCAGCAACTGTAGAAGCCAACGACACTGCCAGGCCTGCTATTATACCGTGCAGTTCAGACATAGCAATTCTATGAATTTTTAGAATTCCCTAAACCACTGAAAAAAGGATAGAATAACCAAGTGATAACCTGCAAAGAGAGAAAAGGCTTGGGAGATTCCATCAAAAGTAGGAATCAGGAGCAACTGAGGCGTTAGAAAGTAAATCTCCTACTCAGAGGACAAAATCATCTCATGTGCTTGAGAAGGTAGCTCTGGTCTGCTTGCTTTAGTTCATTTCATACTTTCGGTGACCAGAGAAAGTACATGGAAGAGAACTGAGTTTCTCCAGATAGTGAGAGAAGGAGATATGGGACAAGGGGGTGTCCCAGCTCAGACCAGAGGTCCTGCAGCTCCACAAAGAAACTGTGAGGGATGTGAGAGGGGCAGGAGTAGGAAGGAAAAGGAAAGCATGACCAAGGATTCTACACAGTTTTCTGCAGCTCAGGAAGTCCCTGAGTGAGCTGACACCTTTCTTTCAGACATGCCTTGAAGTTCAGCAGAGATGTAGAGCCTTTTTTCATGCCCTGACTAAATTTCCATTCAAAAGACTTTTGGATCATTTTGGTGAGTTTATTATAGGAAAACAGTCTGTGCCTGATCTGAAGCCCTATGCTCTCTCTCTGGCTCCTAGAAATTCCCACTCAGCATGCATCAGTGCATCTTGATGTCATCTTCCTTCCTTATAATAACTGGGGTAATGAAAAAGATCCGTTGATTTTCACAGGTAAAAAGAGGTAAATTACAGCTAACAGTATACAGTGAGAAGGAAATTTTCAAGAAGTTTTTAACAAGGGACATGTGTAAACATGGAGAAAACAGTGGAAGAGGAGTGGAGCTGTGATCAGAATTCAAGAGGTGTAAACCTGTAGAAAGCAGTGAAAACAGAAGAGTGACTTTTGAGAGTCTTGGACGGTAAGGTGGTGTCTGTGAAAGCAAATAGTATCTTATTGCCAAATTCCTGGAATAAAAGTCACCCAGATACCATAGTTTTTTCTGCACATGAGGATACTCATGCATGTTGAAGAGTTGCAAAAAAACCTGACTGCATTTCCCCAAAATAGCCTCAAACACTGTGAAAAGTACCATGAACAACCTTTCACATGAATGAGGTTTTTTGGAACGTGGTGAAATTTCTCCACTCACAAACACAGCATCAGATCTTGCTTGGTACTATCCTGAAACACACTTTTAACCATAGAATCATAGAATATGCTGAATTCCCAAGGGAACCAGGGCTTCTCAGCATATTCAAGCAGCACATGACAACAGCATCAGATGAGCTGCATGGCAACATACATGTGAATCATATAAGGTGAAGGGGAAGAAGTCACAGAGGGAGAAATTAATGCTGTGAGTTGCCAAGCCAGAGTAGATTATACTGTGGCTTTGAGTTTTGTTTTGTAAAATCTTGCATGGCTTTGGAAAGGTCACACACAGAGGGAAAAGGTGTTTAGTATCTAAACACTGCAGAAAGCATCTGAGAGGAAATGAGTAGACAGGAAGGGACAGAGGCCTTTATAAAGGTCAAAGGGACTGGGGACAGAGGTGGAGAATCTGTAAATGGTGCCACAAAACCAGGAAAACCTCTTTGAAGGTCGAATCAATTTTCCTATTCCTGAAGCAATTCAGAAGGGATTTGGTGGAAGTATTCATCTGGTGATTGTGGGGGTGAATCTGCTTGCATTTGATGTGGTTAGAGGATCAGATCGACACTGAAAATGGAATGAGAAATAAATCACAGATTTCCTGACTTCAAGGTGGTTTCCAAAGCAGGTGATGTGGTGCTGGACCATTTGTCCAGCATGATGTATCCAGCAGAAAACAAACACTCCTTGGGAAGAAGAAGAGGAGAAGGTATTGAAAGTGGGAATAAAAGGTGAACTTACAAAATACAAGTAGATACAAAATCCTGTAAATATGCAGAGGTAGCATGGGCCATTTGGCACAATTCCAATTTCAAATTTTTTTCAGTACTGCATTCAGTTAGAGTTTTCTTGATTTATTTGACCTGTAGCACAGTAAGTCAAGGGGCAAAAGAATAGGGGTGACTCTGCTGAGGCTCATCACAGGTCTGCCTGCTTGCACTTTCCTTTGAGGACTTCCCAATCCTTCCTCACATCAATGGCTTTCACTGGAGCCCAGAAAATCGGGACAATCCTCAGACAGGCAGAAGCCCTGATGATGTGCTCTGGAGATCACATCTGACTCATCCCTTTGAATTTTAAGAGGAAAAAAGTATGTTCCAGGCTGACCTTTCGAATCTGTCTGAGCACCTTCCAAATTTAAAGTTTTAACTATCAGCTACTTTTCCAGCACAGGAAAGTTCTATGCTCCTCTAACTGAGCTAAGAGTCATCAACTACTTTTAGAGAAAAAAGAGAAACAATATTAATCTGACCTATGATCCATCTGACCTATTTAAAACATCAACTTTAAGGAAACTTGAATTGTGACCTACAAAATGGCTTCTCCTCTCCACTGACTGTGAGGTGTTTATCACATCGTAGACATCTGCTTTACTCAGCACAAATTGCATCCAAAGAAACTAAAGCCCAGACAAATTCTCTTTATTTCATTGGAGTTTGACGTTTAAATGTCTTCCAAATCTGTGTGTGGTTACACAGAGAGGAGAAGGGAATCCAGGTCTGATTTCCAGGCATTATCTTCCTTCTGGGTCTGGTATAAAATGAGAAATTATTCGGGTTTAGCTTCTCTTTCAGTTACAACTAAATTCTCCAAACAGACCAGTATGGTTGTGTTCTTCTGTTCAACAGAACATAAAGATCACCCAGATGATTGAATCTCAGTATTTCCTCTATGTTAGAATTCTTGCTCAGAACTAAATTGTCTATCATTTGAAACTAAATCCTACCTCTGCCTCAAATTTCACCACACCAAATCTTTCTAAAATCACATCTGTCCTGATTATTTTGCTTCAGCTATTTATATTTGAATCTTGTTGGAAATCTCTCCAGATGTTTGAGCTGTCATCATCTACTGTAAATTAGATGAAGTTGTATAATAGAGTGAAAATGGCTTATAGGATTTATTTGTAATGATGTCATTCAGTTATTAATTTTGTTCAGTAAATTTCTCTTCTAACTCAACCAAAGCTTCATACTTGACAGGGAAAACTTTTCTCTTCTCTTCATGTATGCCTCTTTTCTTCCACACTGATTTTTCTCCTCTTGTGGTAGAGCAACTCCTCCTCACTGGGGAAGTAGAAAAGGGTTTTCCATCCACTTCCACGTGGAACCAAATCACAATTCCCATAACAAACAGACAGATATTCAGTCACAGAATCACAGAATTAACAAGGTTGGAGAAGACCACTGAGATCATCGTGTCCATCTTTCACATCCTTTTTTCTGTCTTAACACTCCTTCTTCTCCCGTCCTCCAACTGCATACGCAGCTCTTCCTGTCATTGCCTCTAAAACACTTTGAGCAGCGCAAGAACTCTTGAACTCCTACCTTAGATTGTCCACTCCCTATTTCCTGTCAGCTCTCAACTACAACTCTCAGAGCTCAAATACACTGCCTGTTATTGAGGTTCCCTACTACTTTGCTTTAGAAGATCCTATTAAAGAGCCAAAGATCTTGGTAAACTCCATCTGTAAGATGCTGATGTTCCTGATGTTCAGTCTTCTGCTCACATATCCTTGGAAACATCATTCGTTCTTGTGAAACAAGGAGATGAAAGAGATTGTTGCGCATGTTTTAAAAACCAAAACAAAACAGCAACTATTTGGGTATAAAAAGACTGTTCTAGTGCTGCTGGAATTGGAAGAGAAACATATTTTAGCAGAATTTAGTGTTTTCAGCAGTTATATCTCACAGTTTTCTAAAAGCCTGCCCAAATCTGACTAATCTCTTAGACCTCAGGGTAAAAAACCTGAACAAATCTATGTTTACAGAAGCTTCTCCTGTGCAAATAACTACTGTCTTTGAAAAGTGTCCTTACTGCACATGCTCAAACTTTTCATTTTCATTCCATATGCTCAAACTATTTACATCCATGAAAGTGTGATGCTAACCACAGCCTAGTGTTAACCTGACTGCAAAAGCACTGAATTCACCGTATCTCTACAACTGCTCCTGTTGAAGACAGCAGGGACAAATATAGAGTTTCCCAGTGATGAAGAGCTGTAACTGGTGTTGGAACCAAGGGTTGGGATCTGCTCTGCTCTGGGTGACCTGGGCTCCCAGGAGTACACTGAGAAAGAAACATTTTAATTCAACATTTAAAATAGGAGTAGGAAAAGGGAAAGGATTAGTGGACAGGTGGAAGTTTGGGATTACGAAGAAGAAGAAGTGACAGATAAATTGAGATGGAAGTAAATTTCCATGTGAGATTGTGATTTGGGGGATCCGGTTCAGGACATGTAGTCAAGGATGCAGATTAGTAGTCAATACAGAGGTGATATAGAGACTGAAGAAGGGAATGAGTGGCCAGGATCCTTCTCTGCTATCTTTGTAGGGAGATGAGGAGCCAGGTGAGACTGCTGATGATAGGAACCAGCCTGGGTGAAGGATGAGCTTAAAAAGAGGAGAAAAAGCCAGTAAATGGGTAACTGGCAGGAGATGAGGCCTGGACTGAGAAGCCTAGTGAGAGAGCCTGAGAGAAAGGTTTTATATTCATTTGTCTTTTCCAAGGAACTTGGAGCACTAACTTTGGTTAATGTTTCACAGGGGCAGGGAAGGAGTATTTCCCAATAAAGTAGTGCAGGGGTGGAGAAGGGTTCTGGTATGGCACATTCACAGCAAACCCGTGAACCATGACTTCATGATTTTTAACCTCTAATGTTTTCTTTTTTTCTGGCTAGAAGGACTATTTAGTGATGTATAGAACAGCTCCTCCCTATGGTAGACAGGCTGCCTCCAGGCAAAGGCCAACTCTTACCTGCCTCCTGGTCTAGCATTTTTATAGACACCTCTAGACTTTGACCTTCCTTTGAGAAGCTCTTGGTGTTTGGACAGTCATCAGTCAAGAGAAAGGGCTGAATGTCAACTATCATCTTGTGGATAGAAGGAGATGCTCTAGAAGTTGGATCCCAGAAGACATAAATCCTATTCTGTTTAAGACACCAGGCTCTTGTTCTCAACTTGCCAATGTTCAGACCACACAGGAGCTGGTGGATAATTCCACTTTTAACATAAAGACAGACCCTGGCCTTCGCACTGTGTTTGACACGAAACTATGATTTTGTGAGAAGGCTGCTCTCTCATCATTTGCCTCTTCTTGAGAATGGATGAAATCCAAACATGTCCTTATCTTCCTTCCCTTTCCAGGCTGGGCTTGCTCATGCCTAGTGGTATTTGAAGTGTTGTTCAATACTCTGAAGGAAACAGCATCAGCTTTGTTTCCAAGCTTCAATTACTCACCTTCTTTATCTCTTAGCTAAAAGCTTTAATGGATCTGTTTTGCTGAAGCATTTGAAGTTGGAGGCTATGAAGCACTTCAAAGGTATTTTATAGTGGCTTTGTCATTAATTTTGTAGAAAGACCACATAGCTTGATTAAAAGTAAACTGCTCACAATATTGCATGGAACTCTGCTGATCTATTTTTACTGCATCACAAATAAAGCCAAGGAGAGGGGGAAATCCCACTGACTAACAGGATGTGCAGGAAGGATGGAGCATGTCTCCCTTCCGTATTAGCCAGGTACTCATTAACTCTCTGATAACCAGTTTAGACAACACAAAGTGGAATGTCTCCAACACCAGATGGTAGTGATGAGGAAGAATGAGGAGTGCAGCAGACAAGATAAAACTTGGCAGGAAAATATGCAGAGGAATTTCTGTTCATTAGGGCAGAGATTGGAATCTGAGAGTCCTAAGTTTTAACCATTCCTTTGTTGTCAGGAAGTGTCTGAGAAGTATAATGACAAAGATAACTCCTGTCCCTGGCCACACAGTTGGCCCATCCTCAAAATACCCAACCACCTACTGATACAGTTTATGCTCAAGAGATGAAGTGTCTGTGGTATAAAACCATACTCCACATGTGCTGCTGACTAGTGTGGGTACCAAATGGATCCCTGTAGAGCAGTCTAATTTTGCAACCTCTGAATGCTTCTGGAGTTTAGAAATATCAGGATCCTCTTGGGCCACACAGTTTTAAATCAAGGTTCACACACATTGCTAAAACTTCTTAATTAAACACTTCCATGTGCTTTCCCTGGTGTGTCCCAGAGCATTAAGTAACATAGCTTCATCCTTTGCCACATAGAACATTCTTTTATTATTTTTTTAATAAACAAACAGCAAACTCGGGATGTATTAGTGTAAAAGGCTTGTTCTTAGGACAAATCAGTTACCTCCAATATCCTTCTGGATGCACTAAAGTAAAGCATCATAATGAGGAAATAATTTTCCCAAACAAATGAAAATCTGTCTTTTGAGTGAAGCAGAATTTTATTGACAAGGATCCTATATAGAGACTTCAAACACTCACTGTGTAGTAGATAGACAGGTATTTTTGGAATGCATGTCCTGATGAGATATTAGGGCTGTTATTAATTTTGCCTGTCATTTTTAGTGAAAGCCAAACAAACTGCATACAGTATATGAAGAGCAAATATAAACCTTCAGTGGCAAGTAGCACAAGAACCCCTAAGATCAAAGCAAGTCATGTTTTGTCTTTGACATGCCTTGGAATATACTATGTTCTGCCTTGGTAAGAACATTTAGCAGGCACATATGCACTAAGCAGCAAAAATATGCACAAAACTCAGAATGCATTTATTAAAGAATGTAGTAGCAATGGCCCTTGGTCTCCTGTGAAGTGTTGTGAGACCTGAAGCCATCACATGTATTAAATTCAGAGGAATCATGTGAAATAGTTCATTAAATCCTGCAGTCTGTTTTCTTTTTTTTTTTCACCTTCAAATTACAGATCTTTCACAAAGCAACTGTGTGTTACTGGGCGTATGGTTTCCAGTGACATGTTCCTCAGCAACAGGATTTCTGGAAAAAAATAATGCACTTGAAGGCAAGTGATTAAATGAAGGTGCCAGTGTTTGGTACCAATGTGACAAGAAGTCTCCCTGCACATAAGTTCCAAGGCTTCAATTCTTACCGTATCACAAGAAAAAAAATAACATTATTATGGACATTTGGGATCAGCAAACAACAGATGAGCAAAACAAAACCTAAAGCAAAATAACTCCAAAATTTGCCATATAAGTACCTTAGTCAAACCTAAGAGTGATTAAACAGGATTTTCTCAGGTCAGATGGATCTGGCTGTTGCACTGTGATGATGGTGCTGGAAAATACAAATTCCAGCTAGGTGCCAAACTGCCAGGACTACCCAGGTTGCTCCTATTGCCCCTTGGTGGGGGAAAGAGGGGTCCTGGTAGCCTCTGGCTCATGTCAGGTCACACCTGTGTGCTGGAGATCCCACCGAGGCTGTGGCAGAGGCAAGCTGGTGATGCAGAGAACTGTGACACTCTCAACAGCAACAGCTCTGAAAGAGCAGGGGATTGTGCGACCTAGTGCTGATGAAAATCCTAACTTTGATTCCTGATTCAACTTTTCCATTCAAATAAACAAAATATTCCATACCCCAAACAGATGATTTCTATTAATGCCTTCCATAAACTGACTTCACAGGCTGTTTTTTTAATCTTTCAAGTTCACAAGAATCAAAACTGGGAGGAAAAAGAGGGCAATACTAATGTTTTTATGGGGCAAAAGAATCTTCTATTTCCAGATGTCTCACAGCCCCTTCAAGTGTAGAGGAAGACATTATGACAGCAGATTTTATGATTCTTGGCTTCAGAATCACATCAAAATTGTGTTTTATCTGACATCAAAGGAACAAGCTGTTTTATCACAGTGATGATGCTAAAGATCTTGCCTCTGCTCAGATTAGCAACAATGCAAATAAGGCAGCTATAGAATAAAAAAAATTCCTTTTGTGTCTTTAGGTTTTATCTGTGGGTTTTCATCTTCCAAACAATCAGCTTAATGAAGAAAGAGAACCAATACAGTGTTTATTTTCTGGATTAGAGTTTAAGAAAAATTAATGTATACAACCTTTTCCTAGACTTGAAACATTGATAATTTTGAAATTTTGCCCCATGTGACCCCCAGTTATTTTGACAGCATTATATTAACATCTGTGTCTCAAAACTGTAATCTTAATTGTTGAGGTTTTTTTCTTGTGAACATTAAAGTGAGGATGATGAAATAGGCTGTCTACTTTGCACATAATTTATTGCAGGTTCTTAGCGTTGCTCAAACAATAATTTAATTTATACTAATTGGTTTTGGTGGACCTTATTTAACTGGATTTCAGCAAAGTAATTAAAATGGTGCCGTATAGGGAATTATTAACAGAAGGTTCTGGCTGAAGCAGAGACAAAAGGTGCTGAAAGGGGAAGCATCAGGGTAGAGAGAGGTTACAAACACAGCTTCTCAAGCATCACTCTTAGCCAGTCTGAACTAAATATATTCAGCAGCAACACTTGCCCAAGAAGAAGGAGCACATTAATTTGCTGATGACACAAAGCTGGGAAGAGCGGCAGAATGTCTCACAGGAAGAACTCAGGGAGCCTATTACTGAGAAATACCCTAAAGATATTTCATTATACAAAGCTTAAGATATCATGTACTTAAAAGGGGGTTGTGTTCCCTGAATGAGGTCTGGTGGAAACAAGGAGACAGAAAGTCTGTTTTTATTGTGAAGCCTGGGAAATGGGAATTTCTAAAGCGGATGTCTCCATACTACCCAAAAGCTTGAGTCCAGCCCAGGCAATTTAGGTTCTTAGCACTGGCAGTAACAGCAGTGGCCACAGGTAGTTAGAAAAAAATATGAATATTTCTGGATATCTGTTTGTAGTCCGTTTTATAGGTGGTACAGTGGACCAAATACCTTTCAGTTTCTTTCAAGTTTTTCTCTTTGTTTCTATTAATCTTACTGTTAAGTAATTCCTTCCCACATGAAGCAGGTGGCTGGTATTGAGTGGTTCATCCATAATGGTGAGAGTGTGGCAATCCCTCTCCCGCTTGGCTGCTACCAGAGATGTCTCTGGACACGGGGAAGGGTCCTGCTGAGCAAAGCTGCTCTCCTTCCACCTGCAGAACTCATTCAGCCTAGCTCATTACCTCAGGGAAAAGACTTTTCAGTTTTTCACACATCTGATGTGTTCCCAGCATGAAGGGTTGCTTTTCTGCCACCCACACACTCTGGAAAAGTCTTTCCTGCCCTTTTATTGCCCACAATGATCCCTCAGTAGGGCTGACTGGAGAGAAATGCTCCCACACGACTGGTGACATTTAAGCCATGTGGCAAATCCCTCTGCACACCAATCCTCCCACCCAACACAATAGCAGACTTGGTGGGTGCGGGATGAAGCCCAGTGTGACATTTTCTTCCACCCCACGCTTTTTGCTGAGTGAAGCTTTTGTGAGACAGTGGAGGCCAGAAAACCCCTGTGGCTCCACCTGTTTCTGTAGGTTCCAGTCCCACGGCTGGCTGACCCCTTGCTGCAGTGTTGAGTACCTCCTCACATCCTTCTTGCCCCATCAACGACGAAACAAGGCCCATGTCCTCTGATCAGAGTGAAGAAAACTGCAATTAATTCAGGAAAAACGCAACTTTTGGACATGAGAACTTTGTTAAATGCTGTTGACAAAACATAATATCATCCTTCAAGCAGAGATATCATCCTCATTCCCATGGGGACCAGAACACAGTTGGAAAAATTAACTGAAGCAGGGTATGATTAGAAATTAATGACAAAACCAGTCTTTTCTATGAATGGCAATTCATAGAAACCAAACCTTTGTTGAAATATCGGTATTTCAAAGCATTTTTATCAGAAAGAATTCTTTGACCTAGGTGGAAACTTTTGGTCAAGATCAAAGCAAGTGTGACCTGCCTGTCCCAGAATGATCAGAACAGTCAAACTGCTGGGTAGGCTCCCTATTTGCAGTAGGAAAGCACAAACATACCAGCTCAAGAGGTTTTCTTGACTGCACCTCCTCTCCCCATTTTTAAGGATCTCCATTCTTTTTCATCACAGGAAATTTTATTTTCCAAGGATGGGCAGGAACTGAAAAAGGAAGGGAAACTGGAAAAAAAGCTAAAAGAAATCATTTTCTAGCTAGCTCAGGTTCGAACTCTTCTAAACTACCCCATTTAAACTTACACCTTTCTGTATGATGACAAATATAGTATCAGATCAGGATAGCCTGGATTGGAAGGAACATTAATGATCATTTAGTTCCAAAACCCCTGCCATGAGCAGTCACCTTCTACTAGACCAGATTGCTCAGAAGCACATCCAACCTGACCTTGAAAATTTTCAGGGGTGGGGCATCCACAACTTCTCTGAGCAATCTGTTCCAGTGACTCACCACCTTCACAGTAAAGAATCTTTTCCTAATATCTAAAGCAAATCTCTTTTAGTCATTCCCCCCTGTCCTATCACTACATGCCCTTGTAGTCTCTCTCCATTCTTTTTTGTAGGCTCCCTTCAGGTACTGGAAGGCCACAATAAGGTCACCTGGAAGCCTTCTCTTTTCCAGTCTGAACAATCCCACTTTTCTTTGCCTTTCCTCAACTTCAGCTCAGAAGCTGGACTTTATGTTAAACAAGCCTTTTCCAAACTTTTGTAAATGTGAACATTCTTCTGCTCTTCTGACTTGTCCATAGCACTAAACACACCTGGCTTCAAAGGTACAGGGATGCAGAAAGTTCTTCATGTATGTAACCTGTGGAAAATCACCATTATCTATGATAATGTGGCATAAAGCAGTTATAGGAGGTTTAGGATAAGCAGAAAAAAATATCATACTTGTTCGCTTATTACTTCTTCTTATTACTGCTATCACTCCAGTACAAATTAATAACCTTCATATTCCAAATCAGAAGTCTTGAACAAGCTCTTTGTATTGGAGGCGGTAAGGCTTGCTAGAAAAAATAGTCTCTCCTCATCAAATTGGCATGAATTTCCAAAACTCAGATGAGTGCAAACCAGCAAAAACGTCTGTTAAGGTGTACCAGATATTTTCATCACATGTGCTATTTAAATGGAGTATTTTATTTCATGATTATTTGCTTGGTGAACTAATAGAAGTGTTTAACTTATTGTAGATCTCTGCTGATGCATACATACTTTTTAAATGGAATTTATTGCCCATAAAAAGTTTGCAGATGAACATTCACTATCCCCCCTTGAGCCACAAGCATTTAAGCACTGTTAGAGATCCTCAGATAAAGAAAGCAGTATGAGCCTGCTTCATGATTCAACCTATGCCCATTTAGTTAAAAATCAATCCACGCTCAAAGCAACACCGATAATTTTATCCTGGGAATAATCAGTGTTGATAATAGTGTCTGGAGCATGTTAAGATGTTTCTCTTCCCTTGTAAAATCATTTACCTATAAAAGCCCACACTACCTTTGCCAGCAGGCACAAAGCACACAAAACCTAATAGTCACCATGTGAGACAGGAAAAAACATCTTCTGGGAGGAAAAGGTCAGGTTACTAATACTTATTTCACTGTCAGTCTTCTCCTGTGTACCTATGAGACAAGTCAGAGTCTAAACTTCTCATCTGTGCTGCACACTGTGTTCAGAGTTAGCATTAGCATACTCATTTGGAGAGACTTCATTGACTTCAGCTCCTTTCTTCTGCACCTAGTAGAACAAGGAATGGAAGGTAAGAGAAATATTTATAAAAATACTAAACACATGCACATCCACACATGTCCATGTGTCCATAGTAACCAATCCACTAGGAATCCTGCTCCCGCAACACAAATCACATTGCCCTTCTCTGCTGCTCCTCTCTGTCCATGCTTCCTTTTTACTCCAAGAAAGCAGAGAAGTTTTTACCCACCCAACGTACTTTATCCACTCATTGAAAGCTTCTCAAGGCCTGTGCATACTGTGTTGGCATGCTACCAAAACCGGCTAACAAATGGCAGATTAAGTAGAAACACAAAGAAGAATTTCAAGCATGTATTATACTTGCTTAGGGTTCAGCGTGCAACTTTAAGACAACAGCCACTGCCTAAACAGGCAAGACCAGGAATTCAGTTGCAAAGCAATTACAGATGCAAGGAAAGTATCTTTCCTCTGAGAAAGAAACTTGATGTTATTCTGCAGTCTTCAGTAGGTTAAGTTCAGTGTGTGCTGGGGAAGAGCTCGGCAGGGTCTGTGTTTTCTCGAGACCTCAGTTTCCATCTCCAGCATTGTTCTCCAAGGGAGTTATATTAAGTAAAATTTTTCCTATGCCAGCCTCTTACAGATGCAGGAGCAAATTTTAATCCTCTCCATCCACAGCCAAAACAGCCCCTCTATATCCATCTACTGTCTTGCCTTCAGATGTAAGAATAATGAGGCATTTCACTCATTTCTGCAGGTCACTGGCAGGCATCAGTTGGTCAATGAAATTTCAAGTGTCATGCCTGTTTATAATACAGTTACTTGTGTTTCCTTGATGTACCCTATTTTGACTACATGGCTATCTTTCTTACAGTATAAAATTCTGGTTTTAAAGGAGTCCTCTTTGCATCACAAAAGCAAATATCCTAGGGAAGCAATTTCCAAACCTGCCTAGCAAGGCCCAGACTCCCTGTGAATGCACATACCAGCAAAATTACCACCAACTCCGGTGGGTGCAGGTAAAACTATGCTGAACTTCAGCACCACGATTCTGCTTACATTATCTGAGATTTCCTTTTCTTTCCAAAACAAGCTGGAATGTTTGCAGAGGGGGTATATTGGAAAGGAACCCTCTCATTCCTGATTAAACTTGCTACATACTTAAAATGAAAAAACAAAACAAAAACTTGAGAAAACCCACTTTATTCACATTACTCTAGAGGAAATGGCCTCAAGTTGTGTCATGGGAGGTTTAGATTGGAACAGGCTGCCCAGGGAAGTAGCGGAGTTGCCATCTCTGGAGGGTTTTAAAAGATGTGGCACTTAGGGACATGGCTTAGGGGTCAGCCAGCCCGTGTTAAGTTTACAGTCAGCCTTGATGATCTTAAGATCTTTTCCAATCTAAATGGTTCTATGAATCTATAATTCTTAGTCTACAGCCTGACAAAGCAGCCGAGAACACAGGATTGGCAGATGGGAAATACGTCCAATAAATCAGGACTGATGTTGGCACACCCAGATGACATAGTGTGCACACCCAGATGTCAGGAAAGTTGTATAGGTATCAATTTCAGAATGAAAAAATTTCAGCATCCATTTTTTCTTCAAAAACTGTGGGTCTCACTGTTGGCCTCAGAGGAACTTTTTTCATACTGCATCAACTGAAAGAAAAAGAAGATGGACTGACCTCATTTATGATCTTATCCTGGTTCAAATTCCTCCATAGTTTATTCACCCTGAAGTTCATAAAAAGAATGTGGCTTTTTACTCTAATAGGTTATTTTCAGCTCTAACTAATCAGAGCTCATGACTGGCTTTGAAACTGCAACAGTTGTACAAAAGCTCAGATTGATTACTACCATCCAAAGGCACAAAGTAATTAAGCCTACTAAAAAGCAACAAAAAAAAATACAAAACCCCCAAAATTTCTAACAGCTGAGAGCAAAAGAAAATTGAAGAAAAACAAATAGTATTGAGGATTTTAATAAATGTGTATCTGAATGCATTTACAAATAAGCAACTGAAAGTTTAGAGAAAGAGATTGAAAGTGCAACACAATATAGTACAAATACAAGAATGTCTGCATTGAAATTCCATAATTTTTCTTTATTCACTGTGATACATTCAAACAAAAGTGCTCCAGATAACAGCCACAGAGTAAAGAAAATTAAAAGGCAGAAAAAGACCATCAGATACATATGGTGATTATTCATATTTCAAAGCATTAGTAACTGCTTGTATCTGAGTGCACCAAAAGTCCATGACAGTCCACATTTTTGTATGCTGCTTCTATAAAAATAATAATCATAGGCAGCTCTAGCAAAAATGCTTTTTGGAACTAGAGCCAAAGCCACCACAAAGATAAAGCACCATCAGGCATATGTTTACAAATGCCATAAGTAATTAGTATAGTGTAAAAAAAGGCTTAGCTGAATTAACATTTTCCTTGTATTTGTTTAGCATAGGGAAGCTCTGCCTAGTTTCTTTCCTTCCCAGCTTTGCCATTTCACACCAGGGACTTGCATTTGCCCTGCAACAGTAAGCACCATGGGCAACTTGGTAAGCTTTAGGAGACAGCGAGAGATGGATGGAAGGGAAACTGGAACTGGAGCCAGTGTCTATCCTCCTATTTTAAAAAAATAATATTGGTGTGGCAGCATGTACTTAACCAGGTTACTGCAATACAGTGGCACAATCCACCTGAGAAACGCTGTTTGTACAGACCACATTGACTTTCCAATGCTGTTTGCTGAGCTACAGTATTTGGCTGCACTGATTTTACCTATAAAAGGCAGCTCTTGTTTTAAACTCTAATTCTGCTATAGTAAAAATATAAGTCACTTTTATCTCTAAAAGACAGGAGAGGATCACTTCCTATCAAACTCAGGCTGCATCCTACAATGTTGCTCTGTTCCATCTGCAGATTTATTGAAGTGTGCGTTTGCCAAGAATTATTTGTAACTCAACAGTTTAATGGGGTGGAGGATTCCTACCCCAAACGACACAGGAAACATCAGTCAAGATGCCATACAAATTATACTGTCGAAGGGATACGACTGAGAGACACTTAAAAATCTACAGTCCCTCTACCTAGGGTATTATTAGGCAGAACAGCAAGGATGTTCAACAAACAGGTGGAAAACTCGGTAGAACCCTCTCTTCTTTACCTGCTCTGCAGACAGCAATTCAGATAGCCAGCAAGACCAAAGACAGGCTTCCTCTCTGAAAATCTGAGTTGCTGACACGAGATTTTCCTTAAAAGACCTAAGTAGGTCATAAACAGAAAAGCCTCTGTCCGCACATGCTTTCTGTAAGTGTATTCCTAAGGATCCTGTGAGGTGTAAGGCTATGCCCCAGCTCCCACAGATTTAATCCCATGTCCAATTTGTGTTTCCCAAAGCAGGATGCAATGGCACTGCTCACATGACCAAGATCATCTTCACAGTCAAATCCTTGCAACATCAAGGTCTGTTTGCTCTAAAAGCATTTTTCTTAACTATGTTACAAATAAAGTCTCAAATCACTCAGGCCAAAAGAAAGTTAGCAGTGTTATGTGGTTATTTACCCTTCATGCTGTTTGTGTGGCATTCATCTCCCACGTAAGATCTTTTGCCCTTTTCACACCCCCTTTTCTCATGCAGGAACACAAAGCTGTAATGTTTGGGTTGCAAACACCATTAAATGCCCCTCTTCAGCCCCCAACAGCATAGAAATATTTTCTTTTAAAAGTTCAGATCAAAGCATTTCTACTAATCCTAGGATTTATTAAAACAAACATTGTAGGCATGAGATAGTCAACAGCGTCCCTTTTACAAGATTCTTTGGAGACGGTTCTGTTTTCATACTGTTTACTGATCCGCCCCTAATTAATCTTCAGTTGCTCAGCTGCAAATTCAGCAAGTCCACCTGCTCCTTCCCCACCCAGCAGACATCCCTTTCTCCCCAGTTTCATGCTGTAATGATAGCACCACACAGTCCCTGTCCTAAGAACAAGGTGGTTGGCTTAAGAAGCTACGTATCACCCCACAATGTTACATGACCGCATCACAACATTTGCGGCACAAGTCTAGCCTTTCCTCAGATGAGTAATTAAAATCAGTCATTAAGTGCTTTCAAGCAGTTTCACTGTCTTTATCCTTCCCTGCAGTCAAGGTAGTTGCCTTTGATCCAGTAACAGATCTGTGCGTATTTGAGGGGTGTGATGCGAACAGCTACATTGAAGTCCTGCGGGGTGCCATTCATGTCCACCCACTGATGGCCTGAAAATATGCCAATAATTTTACGCTCCCATTTGTGATTCTGCCTCTTCCACATCCTCACATACACCCCAGATCCACTCGCACCTGGCTGGGCATCGCACTGCTGGTACAACAGGTCGTATGTTTCATCTTTGACATCACAGAAACGGTAAACCAGGTTTCCAGGACGATCATTGTCGTAGCCAGAGAAGTGAATCCTCCCTCCAGGCAAGTGTCTTGCTGGTGGGCTCACACCTATCTTCATAAACTTTCTTTTATGTGGTTTCTTCAGCTCCAGCAAGGCATAGTCATAATCCATACCAATGTCATTGGCATTGCCTTTGATCCATCCTTTGGGGACATGCGTCCGTTTCACTCGGATCCACTGGAATTTCATTTTTTCAGGCATCGATGAGCTGGTGATATTGGCCCCTTTGCTGCCATCTTTCAGTTTCGGCTTTAGGAACCCCACCCGCAGTTTCTGAGCTCCTTTGACGTAACTCTTGCCATCGTGGATACAGTGAGCGGCAGTAAGAACATGCTTTTCAGCCACCAGAGTCCCCGTGCAACCTGTAGACAGTTTCACTGATGTGGAGAAGGGGTAATTCAACAAGAAGTCTTTCCCAAAAATGCTAAACCTGCTGTCATAGCCATAGATCTGCCTCTTAGTTCGAGATTTGCCTTGAGACCCATCAGCACTGTTGCTCAGAATATATATGCCCACTTCAGTTTCAGTGAGGCTGCCATTAGCATACAAGGTTTCATAGGACAGGTAGTGTTTCACTTCTTCGTAAGTTGGCAGCGGAGAACTTTTGTGGCATGCTGGGCCACAGGGAGATACCACTTCCAGTCTGGCTTCAGCATCAAATTGTGGTTTGTCCAAGTTCAGGGTAGACTGCGGCAGGATAACGGGAACTCTGTAAGATGGCCAAGTTGGCTTCCAGTGAGAACTGGAGGGCATCACATCTTTAGCAGCACACAAAAGGAGGATTAAAGTGGACAAGCCTGCCATTCTGAATGCCGGTCTGTGGAAAGCAAAAGGAAGTACAGTTATTCACCCAAACATACTGCAAGATTAACCTACCTTGCTGTGTAACGAATGCTAACTGAGTATGAATGTTAAGAAGGGTCAAGTGATCTGAGTGGCGTTAACTTATATTAAGTAGCTCAGATTTCTCAGTGTTAAACTAATGCCATAACCTGTATCTTGAAACATGTGTCCCAGGTGAACACTGAAATACAGGTTATTTAACCCTTAGGTGGGCTGAGCCATCAACTCCCAGCTGACATCAGTGGAAAGTTCTAGTATTTGCCTTCACACAGTGTAAAGAAAATTCAGACTCTGTAAATCCCAACATTCAGAAACCAGAACACTACAGAGTAACTGCATCTGTCTTCAGCTAGATTAGAGCATTCTCTGAAAGCTCCCCACTACTCTCTGACTCTGCTGAAAGAGGTCCTTAAGTCTCTTCACACCCTTTGCTGTCTCAGTGAGAGACATTGAGCTGATGGTAGAGACAGGTGGGTGGACAAAGGAGGTGCCCTGACAAGGGCTGTGCTGCAGAACACAACCACACAGGAGACTCCCTTCCCCTTGCAACTCACACCAGAGGAAGGTTTGTACTCCACGCAGCACTTACTCTTCCCTAAGCTCACATGAGAAAGGGATTCAATTACACAAAGGCAACTAATGAAGGGAGATTACAATTCTTGAGGGAATTTTCAGTTAACATACTGGCTTATTGCTTTATAAACTCAATTAATTAGGAATGCGAACCAATCCCCTCTGAGCAGAGGGAGGCAAGTGGGACTGTAAATGTGTTTATGAACCGCAGGCAGAGTGCCTCAGACTGCACAGAACAGCGTGCACTAGTACTGCGTCAAGAAAACGTGTAACTTTAGTTTATTTGAAAATTAGCCATACAGCTGAATCTCTGCAGGAGGCATTGTTCCCTGGGCAAGAAGGAAGGCATGATCTCCCTCACACAAAGATTATTCAAACAAAACTTCACAATTATGTTGAGCTTACACATATTTTAAACCCTGCTGAGGTAACACTGATCACAACTGCAGGATCATTCCTGAAATGCCTCAAATGAGTAAACCACAGCAAATTATGCAGGAAATGACCACAGCTATCTAAGAATAAAAAAGAAAAATCCTTCTCTCCAATGCTTTTTGCAGGAATACTCCATTCCTAAATTGCACCGAACATAACTTTGGAAGCTACAGACTGCTGAAGTCCAACGGTGTCCAACTCAAATACTGGGCTAGATTCTTAGATATTCGGTAGCATCCTCTTTGAGAACAGAGGCTATAATTAAAGCACACAATGTTCAAAATATCAATTGACTCATGCAGGATATTGAAGATTTTCATTCAAAAAAACAGATGTAGATAAACAGAACTGATGTTACTGATATCCACAGAGGCAGGTACTAACTCTTCCAGAAGTGATCACACATTCTGTTGGCAACATTTCTATTAACAAATAGGACAGCTTTAAAGGAACATGTATTTTTCTAGGTTAAGTTCTATAGAATGTGTTGCTTTATACCTAACAGGCAAGTTGTGCTGGAAAATACAAGCCATTTTAAACACGAATCAGAATTGCATCATTTTGGATGTCCCAAAATTGGACAATACTTGGTATTCAAGGAAAACCACCAGCTCTTCAGACTCCTTCCACAGCAAAGCTTAATATTGGACGTGGCTGTGTTTTGCAAGCTATGAAATTAGAGATGGCACAGGGAACATCTGCTCTATTATCCAATATACTTACATAACAGTGATTAGGAAAACACAGAAAAAGAAAGTAACAGGGACAAACAATACCACTTCATCCACACAACAACGTACACTGGCATAAGTCAACTGCTAACTGTCCAACGTGTGTCAGCGAGGGCTGTATGCAGCAACGCTTACTGGTTTCACAGTTAGAAGCTGAGAACAGACTGAGTCACAGTTGTACTGTGCATCACGTAGCTGATCCCATCATTAAGAGCACAGATTTCTAAGGAGTTTGCCCTCATCCGCTTCATAGCAAAGTTATTCCCATAAATTACACTTGAAGCTTTCCTGATAGATGGCATCTCTCTAAACTGCACCACTTAGGCCACTTCTTGGGTTTAAAACCCATTCATGTTAACTAAGCCAGTGATGGCCTTTGGCTGGTTTATTTAGCTGGCAGGGGAAACTCAGAAGCATCTCGTCAGTTGTTATTTGCACAAGCAGAAAGACTCCCTCGTGCCTGTCAGCACTGCGACCTGATGAAGAGACGGTGTGCCCAAAAGCTTGTCTGCTTCCTCCAAGATTATCATCTGGGCTAAGAAGAGAGATTACGTCTCCCTGCAACCTGCCCTCCCTTATCTCCCCAGTGTCACCACAACAGCAACGTGAGTGCTGGAAAGGCAGATTTAGACAGCAGAGGGCAGCCGCCCTTATGAAGAGAACAAAACGGGAGCTGGGACTTAAGTTGATCCCCCAAAAACACTTCAGACGATGATATTTGTGTCTATGCTGTCGTTTGTAAAGCACTACTTACTCCATTTTGCATCTCTGAGCAAGCTGCCTCCCACCCCTCCCCTGATGCTTCTGTGCTATGATCACATTGCAGCTTTATGGGATAAAAAAGCCTTTACATCAGTTCCATAACTTGTCTTTATTTAAAATATTAAAACCTAACAATAAAATACAGTTGTGAATTTACACCTGACCACAGAAGCTAAACAGTGCTCACAAACCAACGCATTTACCAAAACTTTCATAATTATATCTCATCTGGAACTGGGACTAAATCACCCCTGGACAGCAATAAATAGAATAAATATGTCTTACTTATAACAATATACAAACTAGTGCATAGCACCTCTTTCTGTTTAAATTCTTCCTCTTCCAAAAACAGTAAAGCAGCAAAATGAAGGCATTTAAAAAGCAGTCTACACTTAAAGAGTAACCTTCCAGTGAAGCTCTTTCCTTTTACTTTCTCTTTTCCTTTTCTTTTAAAGCAAAACAAAAAAAGCTGCAAAAAAAACTAGGGTTGAAACCGTCTATGTTCAGCTACTTACTTGTGGGTGACCCTGAGAGGTGTTCTCAAGTCGAACAAATTGGTAAGAAGCAACTACTTCCCTGCTCAGCTGTCACAGAGGGATACCGAATGAATTACGATCTGCTGTTCTACTGTAGTACTGCTCTTCTGTTTCTATTTAAACTGTGTCATAAACTCAATCCACCCTTTGACTCAGTACAAAGCCCTGCTCTGACATCCAGCCTAGGAACCCCCTAGAAGCGGTTTGTACATAATCACACTCGCTAATGGCATTAAAATTGTTTAGAGAATGGAAACAGTGACAGCTACCCCAGGGCTCTCCACGCCGCTAAAATACTTTACAGACACATTTTCCTGCTTGCTATGGGCATTCATGCCCTGAGTTGGATGTTGGTGAAAGAAAACTGCTTTGTTCAGGATGGACATGAATAATTCTCTAATAAGGAAGTAATTTTTCTGCAAGAGTTCACTACTTCAGGGGTGGTTCTTGTAATAGATGGTTAATAACAATAAATCTTGGATCATCCAGTATGAAAGCCTGTGAACCAAACAGTCTCCATTACATTTTGAAATGAAGAAAGTTTTTCCAGAGTGCTAGAAGCCAGAATGATTAACACAGGGAAAAAAATGAAGAAAGAAAACCAAGACCGCAAGAGAGAAAAACCTGCCTCGAACCAAATTATAAAGGACAACTAAACCACTGTCAACGCTGTGCCAAAATACCTCTGGTGCTTTTCTTGGTCACAGAACTTGTTGAAACGGAGCAAAAATAACTGAGTTGCACTTTAATAGTTACAGAACCCTTACTGCCTTCTAACATCTCTATTAGCCTGCCCACGATGCTGAGAGGGGTGTGAGGGGTAGTCTGCCTTGCCTTCTTCACTGAGGGCTGTAGGAAGAGATGTCTAGGAAAACATGAAACGGACTTTGATACTGGCGGGCCAAAGGTGTGTCTATTAACACATACACCAGGCACAGTGGGTATTTTGACACGTGTCAGTGACATGCACACACAGAGGAAAGGGAGCATAGTACCTGCTTCTCACATAGTCCAATTCCTATAGAATAATCTGACTGTCTCCTTTCTCTCTTTCTTCTCTTTCCCTGCATGTAGAGCAGTTTTGGTTTCAGAGTACAAGAAAACTGCAAACTGCGTTACAGGCGGACAGTGACGGTCAGTTTGAATACCGGAATAAGCTGCAGGAAGGACCTGCATCCCCGGGGCTACCAAACCACCCGAGTGACGGGGCAGCCGCGCAAGAGACCCCTCGGACCTGGCTCGGGGCAGGAGGCGAACAGCTGCCCCAAGCTCCAGCAACCGCTTCTCCGAAGAGCTCGTGTCACGAATTTTGTTAAAAAAAAAAAAAACACCTCCCCAAAATACTGATGATCTCAGTCACGGCGATGAATCGAAGGCACAGGACGGCAACAGAGCACTTCTTCTGACGTCTCCCAAGCGTGACACGCAGCAAAGGCGAATTTTTTACCAGCTGTTCCCGCACCCGCCGTCCTTTTCAGAGCTGGCGGCGGAGAGCAGCCGCGTTCTCCCTTTTGTCGCCGCAGCCGCCGGGGAGGCGGCGCCGGGTGCGCTCCGCTGGATGCGAGCGGGGTTAAACATTCAGCGGAGGGAGGGCTCGCCCGGCCGGGACA